>JANVCF010092770.1:0-12395 GCA_025388745.1 Hydrozoanthus gracilis
AATTTGAGCCTGAATAGGGTTAGACATCAAACTAGATCAGTATCATTATAAATAGTTATGGTATGTATGTATCTGTGCCCCTAGTGCAGAGCAGAAACAATGAACGAGTTAACCATCTGCAACTCAAGTTCCAAGTTTGAACACTTTATTGAATTTTTACAGTTTCATATTGTTCTAATCTAAAGAACAGCTGGGTAGTGATTAGGCCAAGTAGTTAAACAAATAGTTGGTTCAATGACATCTCCTTTCAAAAAACATGGTGGATGATTTTTGTTTTGCTCCTTGTTTTCTAAAAAAAAACCAGAAATAAAGCGAGGGGATAGCATAAGCCTAAGGTTAAAGATAAACAATGGCATAAGAATCAAGTTACCATTCCTATTTTTAGTTCCAATTCTTGCAAAATGAGTCAAGTTGAATTAGATTGCCTTGTTTTCATACATAGTATAATAATGCTGAATGTTTTTTATTTTTGGAAGCAAAGTTCACCAGAAATGATAACAAATACAAGTTGCTGTTAAAAGCACTTTGAGCCTTCTGTATCATTCTTGGCAATCTGAGGAAACTGACTATGAAAAAAGGAACAAAAACTAAGTTGGGAACTCTTTGACAGAAGACACCAACTATCTATTCTTTTCATGGCCTCAAACACACTACACTTAAACTTTAGCTAACAGAACACTTAAACTATTCTGGAATGAGCCAATTTTATTCAAGCCAAAGTTTACATATATAATAATATATGTTAAAGTCCCTATCAAGCTTATTTTTTTAAGTTCCAGATGAAAAGTAGAACCCTTTAATTAAGAGTATTTTTGAAAATAAACCTTTTCTCACCATTCCTGTTACATTTTTAGACTTGTACATAGTGTGCAATGATGGCGTAGCAGGAGGCATATGATGTAGCAAGAGGCATAAAGCAGAGACAATCTTTTTATCTCAAAAAATTCAATTCTGGCTACAATAGTCACATTGTTGTAAATAACTTTAATCAAAGAATTATTCCCTTGAAATTGTTTGAAATAAAAATTTTATGACATTTTTTAACAGAAATAAAACAAAAACCACATAACTCACAGCTGCTAAATCGCAGGTTACCAGTCCCTGGCCTGCTCGGTCAAAATTTACATTCCAATCTTTTTTTGATTAAAAAGCATACTTAGATGTGGAAATTTTCTTTGGTTATTCGAATTTTGAGTTAACAGATGACAACACTTTTAATCCAAAAATTTAAAAAATAAGCTTGATAGGGACTTTAACAACAGCACCCGCAAGTTACATGCTAGATGACCATTCTGGAATTAGAATCATCACACTTGATAAAGAACATGGCTGTGATCAAGTAATTAGTAGTAGTACATGGCACACTGTGCTATTCAAACTTTTTTCGGCTTACAACAAAGCCTTATCAACCTTTTACAGGGCTCAATCTATCACAATATACTAACTTCTACGAGTTCAGAATCTCTGTCTGTCTGTTCTTCTGAAAGACCCCCAATTGTTTCTTTCTTCTTGCTGTTTAGTCATTTAGCATCTGGCAAGAAGCGAGCCAGAAAATCAACTGGCAAGGGGAAGATAATGGTGGAGTTTTTCTCAGCAGAGATAGTTGTGAGTGTTTGCAGGTAGCGAAGCTGCAATGCGGATGGAGACTCCGAGATGATGTCTGCAGCCTCCTTGAGGGCTCTGGAGGCATTCATTTCTCCTTCAGCCGCAATCACCTATCCATTAAAAACAAAACACCTGGAAATTAGTAACACTGGTGATTCATTCTAAAAACTGTTTGCAGGGCTTGGAGTTTTCACTGTTCTTGTCCCACATTTAACTTAAAGTAAACATAGTTCACTGCACTAGTAAAAGAAAACGGAAGGGGAAGAGGTTAGTGCCATCTATCTCTCAGGGCGCAGTTGTTCAAAGGTCAATGGTGTTCTACACCAAATGAAACCTTTCCTTAGAGAAGAAAGTATGTGCCTTTAGTCTTGGCTTAATCCAGGGTTAAAGTTAACCCGGCTGCCTCTGAACAACCAAAACACGATTTAATAAGAAATCAAATGCCATATTGGTTTTCTCTACTGTCTGCTGGCCATGGAAAAAATAATATATTGCACACCTGTCAAAACTTAAATTTCAATACAAAGACAACAACATGATTTGGTTCCACTCAGACTCATTGTTTTCATTTTGACAACGCTATTTTCTCATTGTCTTCAACCATGAAGTGAATCTTTTTCTTTTTGGACTACTTTTCTATCTAGGTTCTTGCAATTTTTGAGCAACTGGTTGTACACTTGTCAAAGAGGAGTAAAATTCGGCTGTTTCATGCACCTTTGCCCTTGCTTCACGAGCAGCCTCAGCTTCTGCTGCCATTGCTCTCTGCAGCTGCTGTGGCAAGCGTACATCCTTCCTGTTGGACCAAAACAAGACAGTCTTGATATGCAAATCTTTTAGAAAACACAAGAAATTACATTGAAACTTATGTTTCGAAATGTACAAGAAATTTCTAATGCTGAAATGAAGAATTTATCCTAGTTAAACGAATTTGAAAACTAGGCAATAAAAAATTTTCATCCTCAAAACTCTAAACTAATTATAATGCCCATTTCTGAAGAGCTTGATTGTTTGTCTCAGTCAGTTCAAGGACAAATGGAAAATAAAGAAATTGGCACATTTGGCAAGTACAATCTATAATGATAAACTCAGGTTCTTCGAAAATGCCTCACTTTTATAAGTTTGTAAGTTGAAAATAGCTGAATAATGTCCAGTCGATAAGGGGGATGGAATTTTCTGCTAATAATATTTTTCTTTGACCTTGAAATAAATGTCAGAAAATAAGAGAGATTAATTAATGCTGCAAAGGTAAAGTACCTGAACTAAGCCTGCACAGTAGTTTCTTTTACAATTATATCAATCAACAAAGATGTGGACGTAGCATAGTAGCCTCTACTTACACCTCTACTCTTTCAACTTTGACACCCCATGGATCTGTGGCCTCATCCAAAGAGCTCTACAAGCATGAAACCATTGAGAAATACTGTTCAGCAAACTTACATAATAATTATATAATTTATCAACAACAACAGCAATTAATAATACTAGTATATCACAATTCTATGATAATGCTGCAAGAATTTAAATTCGTACTTGTTTAATTGGTACAAGTGAATTGAACTTCTGTTCGTCTACAGTTGTGCTTATTGTATTTTCTGAACAGTATGAGGCCACATGAAGGTGTGCTGCACACTCTGGTTATAACAAAATGAACCTGAAGATGGCCATCAAATGAACGGCAAGGTATTAACTTAGTAAAACCAATAATGGATTGGCTTTAAGAAGGCATAACATTTACTATCTGTATGCCCAAGTTTCGGCTCACCCATTAAGAGCATTAATAAGGAAAGTGTTCAAACCATTTAAAAAACTGTTCGCTACCTGTTAGTTTCAAACTGTTAAGCTCCAAACCGTTAATGTATGAAATCCCATGGACAGTCACATTTAACAACAAATTCTGAGCAAAGTAGAGAGAACCAACAAAACAGAGTTTTTCTAGATCTACCATGTATCTTAATTATGAATTGCTACCCAATCCCTTCTCTTATCAGCAAATAATAATATCAACTTAACAACATATCAAAAATTAATGATTCAGGTCGAGACTGTACCTGCATTGTGTGGCTGATGGTGTCGCGATCCATCAAGATCTCACTCAAGTTCTTTGTGCCAAGCACATTTCGCAGTGTGGTCTGCGCAAGGAGGCGTGTGGAGCGGTTGGCATTCTCCACGTTAGTGATGGACATCGTTGCATTATAGATTCTGAAGTACACTACGGCATCCACTGCAACGGTCACGCTGTCTTTTGTGAGAATCTGGAAAAATAGAATTTTAAATGTACAGTTTTCAACTAGAGATAGTTACTCATTGGTGGATGGATATTAAACTCTCTCACTTTCAGTGGTTATTTCTCCTTACTAAGGCCAAGCTTCCTTAGAATAAATTTGGAAGAATCATACTTTTCATCTTTCCCCTGGGGGCCATTAGAGCAATTACGATGCAAAGATGGTCTATCACAATGTTATAGCTTATGACCAGAAATTAAAAGCATTAAAAGATTCTCTTAATCACTTTTTTGCTTTATTGGTGTACTTTATATGGATTAAATAATTACCTCCTGGGGTGGAACATCAAATGACACAGTTCTGAGATCCACTTTCTGATACGAGTCGATGCATGGCAAGATAAAGAACATCCCTAGAGGATCCAAGGCACATAGTTTGAAATTAAACTTGAAAACTAACAATTACGTATACTATTAGACTATTTTAAGTCATTCCTCTGAGATCATAAATTGAATTAAAAAACTGGCCCTGACTTATAAGGTCACAAAACCTTTTATCAGTAATTAGCCTTGAAAATGATATTAAAACACCCTTTTGCTTAAATATGAAGAGCCTAGTGCAAAAACGACATAAGTGACTTTGTATAAATGGCTAAATTCTCCCAATGGTTTCATAGATACAAAAGGAATAATGTAGGGAGAATGGAGAACTTCATCAAAAGTCACTTTATATCATTTTTGCACTATACTCAATTATAAAAGTTGGCAATGCTTAGTCAAAAGTAATGTATCAAATGAATACAATTTGAGTTTTAGCAGTCTTACGTTTGTTTCATAAATACAATAATACGCCTTTTAGCCTTTGTGTTGAAAATGAAACTAATGTTTATATTGAAATTTGTGAATAAACTACTTTGAAAATAAGGGGTTGTCTTATAGTGAGGATACCGAAAGACAGTAAAAAGTCCAAGATTTCAATACATGTAAAATATGTGGGTAGACTTATAAATACTCTGACTCAACTTTTATATAAGAAATACATACTATATTAATTATTATCAATTTAAATTAAATAATACATCAATTATAAAACTACTTTTGCAACCTATTAATAATACTCACTATACCAACTGAATACATATTTCTGTCAAATATTTGATTAAAACCATGACGCCTCAAGCAGTAAGAATTTACTAAATTTCTAAACAATGTTCCAACAGATTTTAGTTATATATAGGCATAATTTGTATTAACTAATTACTGCAACATGTTTTATACAGGAAATGAAGCAAGAATTGACACAAAGTTAGATTAAGTTCTTAGTTGTTCCTTGTATCAACCTTATTAATTTAAGCCATAATAATTGCACTTTAAATGAAAACTTGGTTTGAGGCTATCAATCAGCAATCAGTATTTTATCCTTGATTGCTGAACATCAACCTACCGGGGACCTTTCTCCAATTCTGTATTAATTACAGAGGCATTTTAGAATTTGAAATTTAAAACATTGTTTTGGAAAATGCTTTCAGCAATAATGGTGCAATCTTTAACGAGACTTGTGACATCATGTAGAGAAATGGGGCAACAAAACATTCTTGATAATTTTGACAAGGAATGGCATCAAACCTGGTCCTTTAGCTCCGCCAGGAAGTAGTCGACCTAACCTGAAAATTACAGCTCTTTCATACTCTTGCACAATCTAGAAAATAAAAAGCAATTTGAAATCAAGTAAGCTTCAAAAAGAAGGTTCGAGCCATTTTTGAAAGGGATTTTAAAATAAATAAGCTATCCAATGTGGAAAAATAATGTAATAAAACCAATATCATTAACCATTAAGAAGTATTTGTGATAGATTTAATTACCGATATAACAATACCTAATAGCTGAAAGTAAAAAGAGCAAGGGCAAACTTTTGCATTCTTCAAGTCCTCAAAAATAAAATAAAACAAGGAAGAAAAATATTTCTGAAGTTTAGATCCATCCAAAGCAAGCTTTATAAACACCATTCATCTAATTTTAAATGGTCCTTGAGGACTCCAGTCAATCATAAACTCCAGATTGCCATTATTACACAAATGAAGGCCATTTACCAGTTTAATGGCAAAGCTGTGTCAAAAATTGTCTTGCTATAGGCACCTCACCTTGATACAAAACAACCACGAAATTGGGAAGAAAATTATGGCAAGCACTACAGAAATTCCAGTCAGAAGATAATCGCAGCAGCCTCTTTCAGAAGGATTATTCTGATGCTCTCCACCTAAAAATATTGAATAATATTTATTCTAAAACCACTGACTAAAAGCTCCCTCATTTACTAGCATAGTAGGTTTAGAAACAGGTTCCGAGAATCTTTAACACAAGTTACACACTAGATACAAAACTTAACTCTTTATCCCTGGTCACTACTCACTTTCCTTTGGGAGAAATGTTAAATATTGACAGTGTTGAACAGATGGAGTTTACTCCTCCATGAACAGAACATATTTCACATACTTGTCATAGCACAGAACATGTAAACAATAATTAAGCCATTTTGCCTATGCCCGTTTCAAGAAACAAATGACTGCAAAATCTAAACAAGATGCCAAAAGTGTTACTCTGATTTTTAACCTGATCAAACTTTTATAGTGGAGGAACACTATCTTTTCATTATTGTTTCTTGTTTAATTGAAGTTGTTAATGTTCTTGCAGTCAGCATACAATTAGAAAGAAATTGAAGCTATCAACTTGACATTAAATGAAGAAATGGCTCCCATTTAATTTGATAATTTTGGATTGTATCTGTGTCTACTTTCAGCATTTCATTAAATTCCATTCCATTTGACAAAAACAAAACTGAATAAAAAACCACAAAAACTGAAACCAATCCAATTTTCATTAAAATATTTCTAGTTTTGCCACTCACACATACACCATAACTTTTTCTTATCAACCAATAACAATATCATTACTTGGAAATTTCTGTGTGAGGGTTTGATGTAGTATAGAGACTGAGCACAGTTAGTAATCATGATGTACAGACTGAGCATAGCAAGTGATCATGATGTACAGACTGAGCATAGCAAGTGATCATGATGTACAGACTGAGCATATTGTGAGGTTTGTACTCTAATAAATTACCATGACCACCTGAGGTCTGAGATTTTCCATTAAAGACTGATTGAAGAATAGCAAGTATAATCTATTACATGTACAACTTTCTTTAAAAATAACTAGTTGAAATTTTTTAAAAGAGAAAGCAGAATATGACAGTGCAATAAAATTAAAAAAGTAGATATAAACCTGCCCTCTCAGCTGTCAATCAGGTTACAGGAATCAATTTAGCCACATTATGTAACTAAACACCATAGATTATGTGTTGAAGCTAAGAAAATATGGATACGGATAATATTCCGTTCGTTTAACGTGAACACAAAATTGTGGGCACTTTTTACATTAATCTCATATAGCTTTAAAAACTTTGATAGCTGTCGTGTTTCTTTCTTGCAAATCAACCATCTCGTTGCATTGTGTCAACTAACTATAAAGAGCATAAATTTAAAGGCAAAGCCGATTCTAATGACTACGTATAACAGAATTTTATGTGCAGTGTCGTACATGTTTATAACTGAGTACTGTTTTTAATCAATAAATAATTGAATCCATGACCAGTAGAAAAAATTTTGTGTGAGTAGCTCCCACGAGAAAGAAACTTCCTGGCTGCAAGCTAAGATTGCGTGAAACAACTCACAAAATTTACCCGTTATATTGTTTAAAGTTTAAATTTCCGTTGACTCACCTAGTAAAACTTTGGTGTCAGCCATATCAAAATTATTTTAAAAGGAACACTACACTTTCACTCTATCATTTAGTTAACTGAAAGGCGCACACAAGACTCGTGACTACTTCTCATTTTACAATTACATCACAGAAACAAAAATAGACATTTCAGATCAAGCTTCAGTATCGCTACTTGCTTCCCGAAGTCGTTCACGTATATTTACAACCAAGAGAAGCAATATGGTGTTTGTAAATAAATTTCAAAGTTACATTAACATAAAACTTTCGACAAAATTTAATAAACAACCCCTTCACGCAGCATTCAATATGCATTTCGTTTGTTTACGAAAACTAAAACTTGCGAATATTAGATAGGACCTTGTTACTTTGCTGTGGGCTTGTATTAACAAAGAACTTTTCGAGCACTTAATTAAAAAAAAACATTAACAAAACAAATGTGAAACTCTAAAGCCATAAAATGTCTGTCGGATGCACTTATTGGAGAAATGAATAGTGTTTCGTAATTGCGACGAAGTGCACTAGTCAATGACATTACATATAAATTTAGGCAAACCCAAACATATAACACCAAGAATTCGTTTGATGGACTAAGTCTTCTTAGAAAGCCATATTTCATGTACGTGTGTTTTCCTAAAACAATTAACTGAACTTCCAGGCTGCGAAATACAAGCAAAAAACCGCGGATTCACATGAACTTCGTAACCAAGGCAAAAAACACGGCATTAAAACTTTAATGAGAGGTGCGATGTGCCGTCCAAAACCACTTGAAAAGTCGGTTTTCAACTTATGATTTCATCCAAAATACAGAAAAAGAAACTTCCAAATGCTGATAAACTAAAATAAACAACTGGCTATAACCAAGGCGAACCTAAATGGCAATTTCACGATCCACAGCTTGCAAAAGATGCGTCAAAAATCGGCGATCAAAGCATGCAAATTTTATGAACGCGAGTATGGAGTGAGCATGATTCCGACGTAATGTCATAGCGAGCAACTACAAGCGCGACAGCTGAAAAACTTAAAAGTTGTTAATGTTATTGTACCTTTTCGAACAATCAGCTCCATCTCACCTGATTCATGATTCATATTTTCTTTCGAAGTCGCCATTTTGCTTTATAACTCTCCCCCACAACAACATCCAAGTTATTTATTATACTCGAGCGAGCCTCGATGTAAGGGGGCGAGGAACAGGTCACGTGACTTAAAAAGCACCTGCTTTAAATATTTTTAATATATTGCAGACCGCGAGAAGAATATCTTTACGATAACTTAAAACATACTTAATGGTAGCTAAGGCGCAAAGGTTGACCAAAATACCACAATTTTACAGATGGTTTGTGAACATTTAAAAAAATATAGAAAAAATAGATATTACTAAAAATAAATATCTGATCCAGTTCAAGAAGGAGTCCTGGACATTTAGGGGGTAACAAACTAGTTATCTCAAACTCTAGAATGGTTTGTAAAATAGTTTAAATTGATTAAAAGGGGTTCTCTTTTTTGGAAATTCATGGCAAGAATAATTTGTTTTTGTTTTTGTTTGAGTGTGTGTGTGTGTAGCTCCTGGGCAGTAATTAGCTTTAGAAGCAAAAAAAAAAAGTCTTTCCTTTCCTCGACAAAGCCACCTGTCTCATCCTATTTTCTCCCTCCCCTTTCACTACTGCACTCATTTTTCCTCCCCTTCTTTCCATTTTCTAAAACCTTATTTCTAAATGCTGAAAGGAAGGAAAATTATATGAAACTTTTTAATTATCATTTTTCTAAAAAATCTCTCACATCTTTCAAAGCAGTATCAAACTGACTTAGAGTTATACACATCCACCAATGGCACAACAGAGTTCTTGAGCCGTATTCCTCCCTTGTACCCTGAAAACTGTGAACAACATTGAGTGTTTCTAACTAGTCACTTATTACAGCTCTGTGCAAACATTAGTACTGAGCACTATGATTTTGTACTGAATGCAAAACTTCATTGCTAACAAGCGAGCTGAAGGAAGTTGAAAGCTCGCAAGGCAGCAGCATGTAGATATACACCAGTAGTTTGTTGACAAAAAATATTTTTCCAACGTTTCATTACCATTTTTCTACTTTTTCACCTGACCCATGAGTTAGTTAAGCCTCAGCTCCATGAGTGTGATTACTCAAAAGTGCTATATGGACTTGTTGACTAAAAGAAATGATTGAGCAACAAAGTTGATGCTTCTAGTAAGGTTCAGTTGATTTAAACAACTTTCAAAAGTGGCTATATATACTGCAATGTTAAACACAAGGTTCCAAGATAAAAGGGTTGGGCCTGCCCCCTTTTCAAGCCTTTTCATGAAATTTGAATAAATTTTGAAATGTAATGGCGGCCATTGATAAAACAAACAACCAACTTTCAACAATTTGAGGTCATTTCCACCATAATCGTGAGACAGTTTCATTTTTTTAATAGTAAATGAAGTTGTTGGCATAATACCGTTCAACTGGTAGGCATATTTCGTGATAAGCTGCTGGTAAGAAATTTATCACCAGTCTGAGAGCAATTGAAATTTGCGCGTGCTTCGCAAGACCAAATTAGACAAACGACGTTGATCGAAGCCTGCATTTTTTCATTATTTTATTCGGTAAAACTTCACTTCAGGAACTAAAATTCATAGTTGTAACACTAATAAAATTAAAATCAGCCAAATACCGTCATGGCAAGGCTCAGAGGCAAGAATGAGCCATACACAACTGTAGATTGTTTGCTATATTTTGAATTGCAAAACAAATCTATATGCAAATAAAACGCCACAGCTGGCAGAGAGCAGAGACCTTTGATGATGTTAACTCAACGGCAGATGAATGGCAACTGAACATGTGAAACCACTGGGCTCAGCCCTTTTATACTGGAACCTCATGTTTAAGAAATGTATTGCTCTGATAAAACACCCACATAGTGAAATTTTGTAATTTTGATCACCATTATACAATCAAAAACTTCTGAACAATGTCATTAGTAAAGATCAGCCTGTACTGTCTGACACGGTGATACAAATTGCTGTGCTTTTACCTTGAACATCAAATGGTGATCAAAGAGCTCAAAAAAATAGAGTTATAAAGTGTCTATTTCTGTCTATTTCTTAGTTGGTAAGCAACATCTATTTTTTGGCACTTTTTGCTTTTCACAATAATTAATCTTACTTCAAACCCTAAAAATGTTGACAAAAGCCTGTGATTATTCAGCAAAAATATCTAGAGTTCTCATGAAAATCATCATTCACCTGCCCTTTTACCTGTGACTGTACTTATTAATGAAGCATGAGTTATAACTATAATTACAAACTGTGTTTTGTTCACTGTTGTGCACTTTGAACATTGAATGATTCATGATTTTTGTGTTATGGCATAAGTTATAAGACAACTTCACTGAGTTTAATATACAAGGCAATGCTTGGGGGGCAGTTCAAATCTCAGCATGCAATTATAAACAGCCCTGGGAAATTACAAGAAACTCAAAGATGTTCACAAAGCAGGAAGCAAATTATTGAATGCAAGGTAACTAAATTATCTATATAGATCTTAAGAAATCAAAGGGTGAAACTAAAACTTCTCAAATCGAAACACAAAAAAGAGTCAAGATGAATAATCAACTTCAATTAATTCTAAAGAAAAAAATGAGTATAGAATTACTCTAGAATACTAACTGTGGGATTAAAATGCTATATACTGAATACCATAACTGTTCTATATGCACTGAGCTAAGACTTGCAGTTTGTCTACTTACGTTAAAACATCGCTAAATAGTTAAAATACAACAAAATCTTCAAATCGAATTGCTCTAACTTATGAGAAGTGGTTCAGATTAAGAAGCTGCAAGTAGATAGTGTTTTATTTACATTAATGTAAAAAAATTGATTTTCTTGGTATTCTCAAAACCTATTTAAGGTCATTCCCCTGAAAAAAATCTGCACAGTTTTTTTTTTCAAACTTTGTCAGTTTGTTCCTCTGTATATATGTTGACTCCAAGTATGGAAAAAAAAGTGGGGGTCACCAACTTCATTTTTGAATTACAGAGTGCCAAACTAGAGTTATTTTATGCCAATTTAGTCAAAAAATGTCATCATCGCAGTTTTTTATCTGGCCGCCAATAACAAACATCACTGATGTACACTAGGGTGATTTATATTCTTATCACTTTTTTTTTAAACTTTCAGTCGACTAAGCTGCACATTTAAGGAGTTTTGGCAATAAATGTCATTAATTAACATGATTAATCAGAGTTAAAGTTACCTCATTCCTAGTTGAAAATAGCTAAAAATTGCCCACCAGAAGGATTTCAATGACCCAAATTCTGTACTTTCTATCGATAGATCTATATTGTTTAAGTTTTTGCACCAGTTGGGAAAAGTTATTTTGTTACAAAACTGAAAAAGAAAAAGGGGGGTCCCCAATTTCAGCCTTTAGATATTCAGCAAAATAGTAAAGAAAATTAGAAAATTTCTGCGAGGGGCCTGGGGCCAGTGTAGTTTGGCCAGCGAATACATGAATCGTTAGGCAAAGTTGAGCCATTAGTGTGAAACTTCTGTACAAATATAAATATTGTGAAATGCACAGAAGAGCTGCGCAATGCAAAACAGAGAAATGACCTTAATTATAAGCAAGATTTAGCAATCTGAACGTTGGACAGATTTCCTTTTGTTTTCGTTTCTAACATCGTATGACATTTAGTCGACAGATTCTCAAAATTAAAGAGTTATCAGATAACTAGGGGCAGAAAAGTTTTTTGAATCGACTGTGGACACATGCTCTCCCCCCACCCCCCCAC
>JANVCF010093103.1:0-12385 GCA_025388745.1 Hydrozoanthus gracilis
CGACAATTGTGCCAAGTTTCATTAGTTTAGGGTGAAGTATAAGGGAAATATGGAGGGGGGGCCCAATGCCCCCCCCCTCCCCCAGGTTCTGCAACGCCAAAAAAGCCCGGGTAAGATAGGGTTAAATATTTTATTGTGCTGTACGTTTAACTGATAAACTAGTTGTTGAAATATATGCAAATTATTACACGTAGAAAAAAACGGCAAACCGTTTCTCAAACATATTGTTAGTGACGGTTAACATTTACCTTTCACTGAAAGGCGGCTGTGAAGATACAACTGTAGGTTTGTCTGACGGTGGGTCAATCAGCACAGACAAGTTCTCAAGCAGTTCGACGTACAACGCCAGCACACCGGCCAGCAATGGTAGACTGAACTACACAGGGGGACCATCCTGGTGTGCTTTATTAAATGACTCTGCTCCATATTTGGAGGTTGATCTGGGCTCAGTGTACATCATTTGTGCTGTAGCCACTCAGGGTAACTCTAAAGCAGATCAGTGGGTCAAAACCTATCAAGTACAGTCCTCCAAGAACAACAGTGCTTGGACAACGTATAAGGAAAAGGGTGAAATTGTGGTAAGAACAACGTACTAGTAATGTAACGAGTTAATAGGAAAATTTAACCCTGCTTGTGACTGCCAGTTGACTTCTAATCGTTATTTGAGAGCTAAGTCAATTTGTGGTTATAATGATTATGAATTATGAAGGGGTGTCTGAACTCCAAAGGCACCTGTGCGTTTATCGGTCAGGCTGTGACATTGTCTTCTTGTTAACGTTTCAAAAATGTTTGTTTTTGTTAATTTTCCTGTATAATTTTTTCGCAAAAGAAAATAAATAAAATATAACAAAACCTGAATATAAAACAGACCGACTGATATTCAGGTTAATTTGTTAGAAAGAAACATGTCATTAAACCATCGACAGTACCTTTTAAAACGTCCGGTAATCTGTTTGTGTCTGTCGACTCTGACAATCTTAAGTTGTGCTTTGTTATGGTTGTTTCTTTAGAAGAAAACCAAGGGTTCAGTATCATACTAAGAAAAGCTTCTTGTTCTGTTTTCTTATAAGACATTCCAGGGAAACTACGATAGAACCACCACCGTAAAACGGTTCCTGTACGAAGGACTTCAAACTCGATACATCCGTGTTTATCCCAGGACTTACCACGGCTTGGTGTGCTTGAGATTCGAGCTCTTCGGTACAAGCAAGCAAGGTATTCATTACACTTGACATTAACTTAGCGGTATGCGTACAAATCATATATAACAAATAAAATGTTTATCTATTTTGTCAATTAACCTTATTAATTAAAAAAACATTGTTCTATTTTATTTTAGTTTCCCGAAGTAGTAATCACAGCTCATATTAATATTTTCTTAGGTTGAAAAAATCAAAAGTTTCGAATTTTTCAGGAGTTCAAAAAAAAACATGTTATCCTAGAAGCAATTTAATTTTTTACATTTTTCCTTTGTCAGTTATAATATTGATGCGACGACGTTTGTAGGATATTTTAGAGTAGCTTTTTTAATTTCCAAAGAGCATCCCTTTCAAATTACCCCAAACCCCGCCCCCGACCCCATCTTCGCCTGGGGTGCCCTCATAATCAACAACATGCTCAGACGCTTCTATTGACATGCGTTTTACCTCGTAAACTGCGATCTGTAATCAAATGCGAAAAGAAATACACTGACAAAGGCCGATAATTATGATTTGGGCGTTCTTCCACAAACCCGCGTAATAGCACCGGTCAGACTATATTTGATATTTAGATCATTTCATCGTTCGCTGCCATTTAACCTGCTAGATTGTGTCTCCACTGCTGTTGGCGTTGCAAGCAGTTCAACTATTCCAGACCACAGGTTCAACGCGTCATCTACATACAACTCTAAAAATTACAAAGCCTGGTATGCCCGACTGAATGGGGACTACGGCTGGACACCATCAACAAAAACCAATGTGCAGAGTGAATGGCTACAAATCGACCTCGGCAGCAGTTATTTTGTTTGCGCCGTAGGGACACAGGGACAAGTTACTGCCGATGAGTATGTGACGAAGTACAAAGTAAAATTGTCAAGAGATAACAAGTTGTGGCCATTCTACCAAGAAGGAGGGTCAGAAAAGGTTAGCTTAAATGTAATATGTTGTGTTTTTAGTTAATTAGTTTTAGGGTTTTTATTTGTATACATAAGCAAACAAGTTCATAAGACAATTTGAACACGCTAATATAACAACATAGAAAGAATATAACAGACTATACATACGAACAACAAATAAAGTTACTGATTTATCTTGCAAAAAAACTCTCTTCCTTCTCGCAAACGGGTTACACGGTTTTTTTAGGTTGGTTCTATACGCGTACGGGCTGGGACACTTTGCCCAACTGTTTTTTATCATTTTTGAACAATCATGATGAAATTGGGCAAAAATGAGTATTTTCCACAAATATTAAAGTTTATGAGCGGAAAACGTTAGAATGTTTCAACTGATTATATAAAAAGAGTGATCAATATTTGTCATGCTATAAAATAGCTATAGACATCCGAATGACAATTTCATGTTGTTTTGCTTTTTGCGCACCACATCTCTTTGGCTGTTTTGCTATCACTGTTCCATGCAGGCAAAGCTATTGCATTCAAGTATTTTTAAAGTTACTAGGTACAAACATAATCTGTCGAAGCTATTTAGCCAGATAATAACGAAATTAACATTAAATCAGTCTGTCTGTTGACTTCAGGCCGCACTTAACACTTAACTCAACGCATCCAACAACCTTAGTTTCACAATGAAGTGTTATGTCTATAAATATGTTTACCGGTTTGTAAACGGTAAAAATTTCTATCCAGCAGTTCTGAAACTTATCCTAAACATTTTTGACGGGGACAAAGTAGGGAAAAAGCAAACCTCAAAACAAAAAAACTCAGAAACTAAATGAAAGACATAAAATAGAAGCGTAAAGCTGTAAAACTTGTGAAGGCAGTAGCCAATAATAGCTCTTGAGTTTTGTCGTATCGAGTTATCATCCCTTTTAATTGTTTTAAGTATCCAAAAACGTTCGGAAACTTTTTTATTTTTACTTCGCCTTTATTTATATTTTCTCATAGTTTTTAAATAATTTATGACGTCAGAATGACGTCATAGTTGGCTGGCAATGTGCGTGTGTCTACAAAAGATTAAGTATTCAGTACACGTAAATTTAATTTACTACAAGCAGTAAAACAACAAGAAAGAATAGGAAAACAACTGAATTTAGGAAACACTACCATTCGAGAAAACCGTTTCCATGGCAACGGAAATGCCCGTTTTGAAAGTTTTTTTTAAAACATAAAACCCGATAGTTTTTAGGAAAAGTCAAAAGATTTGGCTATCATTGCTGTAGCATCATTAAATTTCTCGCTGTTTCAATGCAAACGGGGGCACTTCGTGACAGTGCTACCCTGCCCGTGTAAAGTACTGACAAACAGTTTAACGTTTTTCGTGAGTATTTGAGAAAGGAAAAATACAATCTTGTCGGACTTATGACACCATCGCGAGCCACACATAGGAAAAAAAATCTCTCTCGGAGTGCGTGCAAAATCTGATGCCGTTTATTGTGTTCTTTGTTTTCACATAGGAGTTTACTGGAAACTCGGATAGAACAACTGAATTCAAGAACACGCTAAAAGTAGCTGCACTGGGCAAGTTTATACAATTTAAACCTATTACTTTTTACAGTTGGCCCTCCATGCGAGTAGAGGTATATGGTATTGCACAAGGTAAGTATACCTAGCAGAGCTGAAAATAAACTTTAACAACATAATAACATCAACAGGTATTTTGCATTACATGATTTTTGCTCAGTTGGACCAATAATATTTTAAAAACAAAACAATTTAGTATTGAACTAGCAAGTGAAAAGCACTTTTCTCGCGCTCTGATTGGTTCATCAAATACTGCAGCATAATTTATACCTAACCAGAGAATAGTGTTTTTTGCGCACTCTGATTAGTTCCTTAAACAGTGAAATCCAGGATATATTGAGAAAAACAACATGGCGTTGCGATTTTCGAAACATGTCAGCTAAGCCGAAATTTTGGCAATAAATGGTGCAACCGTTCCTGATGACACAAAAAATCCACTTGCAGAATTTGGCAATAAATGATTGACCTATGAACAACATTTTCACAAGTAAACAAAGTCAAAGTGTCAAAATTGAGTTGCCGGCGCGGCGATAACGAAGCTGTTTACAATTTTCATGTATATCTAAATACAAAAGACACTGAATGCAAGATACATTAAAAAACAGTTAATTTTGTAAAATGATTTCAACAGCAGGGTGGGTTCTTAACAGAAATAAAAGAAATGTACAAGGGCGAACTCAACAAAACTTTTAAAGCTAAAGCTTTATCTCTGTAAGAAGGAAAAAAGCTAGGCGACACAATTTACTATTACTAGTACAAAAAATTACTTAAGGCATAATCGGAAGTCCATACTTTTAAAAAATCGTCGAACAAGACTTTCAACTGCTTTGTTAAGAATGTTAAGCAGAAAGGTTAAATTGCACCAACAGTTCTTAATAAAAGGCCGTTCACAATGGAAACTCAGTCGAAGCTGGTGTCAGAGCTTGGTGGATGTCAACACTCTTCAGCCCAACAACTGCAACAAACAGCTTTGTTCATAAAATCCTTGTTTCTTGGCCATCGGGGACGGAAGAAGCGCACAGCCACGAAGAAGTATATGCATGTAAAACGACAACCCTTGCTTTGGGAGTGAATGATGGCAATTGAAATAATATCGAGTTGTTGTTGTACTTAATAGCCTAGAGTGGATTGTACACGCTTGAACTCAACACGAGATCAAGTCTGAATATTGTTCTGATCGCACGAGGAACTCAACTCTACCCTCAGTACATATGCGTACATAAATTACACATGTATATCATTACATCCCTCTTCTTCTTTTGAAGGTACTACTCTCATACTAATAAAAAACTCAACAATTCTGATATGTCTCTTCTAATGTTTTTGTGTATGTCTCTTTATAATGTTCAACGTTAGTGTTCCCAAAGTCCGTATCTGTTGGGTGGCTTTACTGAACTTCCACTTCTTGTGGCAAATTTAGGTTGTTCGTTACTCCCTTCAGTTGTGTCTTGGGAGGGACTTCTTGTCACTGGATCTTTGCTCTGTGAAGATTCACATTTGGGGACAGTTGGGGCTTCCATGACATGCTGTCGATTACGTCTCAACTCTCTTCCAGCTGGCGTTGTCACAGTATACGACCGTGGGACGTCTTCCAATTTCTCTTTGACTACGGCTGGTTTCCATTTGGAAGTAGTTGGGTCTTGTTTCCGAACTAGTTGCCCTGGGAGGAGATTAGGTAATGGCTTGCATCCTCTGACATGGTAGTAGTGCTGTTGTTCTTGTCTGTATTCAAGTCTGTCTGTGACATCTTCGCTGTTGTGGTTTCTTTGTATTCTTCTCGGGAGATTATCCTGTATGGATATTCCAAAAAGTAGTTCAGCTAGTGAAGGTAGTTTGTTGTCGACAGGGGTACTCCTCAAGCACATAGCGCGATGTATGGATCTGTATTGGTTGCTCTTGATTTCTTAATTGTTCTTTTTACAGACTTCACTTGTGATTCGATGAACTCATTGCTGCGAGCAAAATGAGGGGAACTTGTAACATGTTTGAACCCGAACTGTTGAGAGAATTCAGCGAAGCTGAGACAATCATATTGAGGGCCGCTATCAGATGTTAACACCTGTGGCACTCCATGCTCACTGAAGATCTGTTTCTTTAGCTCGATCACAGTCTTGCTGGTGCTCTTTCCCTGCAGAATCTTTCTGACGAATGCGAACTTAGAATAATAGTCAGCGACAAGTAGATATTCGGATACATCGAGGTAGAAAAGGTTAGTTCCCACTGTATGCGAAGGTCGTGGGGGGATTTCTGTTGGCATCAACGGGTCCATTGCTTGTCTATCCTGTAGTTCTTGACATATACTGCATGTTTCAGTGATATTGCCAATGTCCTTGTTCAAGTCTCTCCAATAGACGGCTGTTCTCGCACGTAGTTTTGTTTTCTCTGTACCCTGGTGCGAAGCATGTAGTTTTGAGAGGGTTTCTTTCTGCTTTGCTTTCGGAGTGATGATTCTATGTCCTTTCATCATTAGTCCGTCATCTATGGTTAGTTCGTCTCTGAAAGACCAGTACGGTTTGATGAGGACTGGTACTTAAAATTGATATCTGAAGGCCATCCGATGTATGTTTGCTCTTTCAAAACGCTTAGCTCTGGATCGGTCCTTGTGGCTTCTCGGATTCTCTTGATCATGTCATTGCTGAACTAGGGGCATATCTCATGTATCTGGACATTCATGCCATTGATTGCGTCGGTTTCCTTAGGTGACAGTGCGTCTGCCATTTACATAGTCTTTTCTGGATGATACTTTATCACGAGGTCGTATGGTTGTAGTATGAGTATAATTCAATGAAGTCTTGGGGGAGCTGATGTCGAATGTTTCAATTGTATGCTTTCAAGCGGTTTATGGTCCGAACGAACTGTGAAATTGCGACCGAACAGGGAATATGAAACCTTTCACAACCATAGACAACAGCTAGCATTTTTCTTTCAATGTTGGCGTATCATTCCTCTGTATTAGTTCAGGCTTTGCTAGCAAAAGCAACAGGTTTGTTGTCTTGCAAGGGAGCTGCACCCAGTCCCTGAAGCGATGCGTCTACTTGAAGGACTATAGGTTTCTTTGGGTCAAAGTAGGTTAGCGTTACTTCGTCGCTTATAGCTTCTTTGACTTTTTCGAGCGCCTTCTGGTAGGTAGCATTCCAACAAAATTGCGTCTTGTCGTCGACCAACTCTCGCAATGGTGCTGTTAAGGTGTTCAAGTTAGGTATAAACGGACCCATGTAGTTGACCATACCTAAGAAGGTCTGTACTTCTTGTTTGTTGGTTGTTTGTTTGCTTTTTAAGGGCTAACACTTTGCTAGGATCTGGTTACCGTCTTTCCTGCAGATTATTCCATAAAGTTTGATTTTGTCTTGTTTCACAATGCATTTGTCGGAATTCAACTTCAAAACTGTTTCTTTACGTCGATTGATCATGCCATGCATGTTGGCGCCGTGAGCTGCTTCTAAATCTCCATACACTACTATGTCGTCAGCAATGTCAATTACATCACGACAACCTTCAAAGGTCTGGTCAATGCGAGTTTGAAAAATGTCCTGGGACATTTTCAGGCCGACTGACATTCTCTTAAAGCGGTAACGCCCGAAGGGTGAATTGAATGTGGTAAGATAGCTCAACTCTTCGACTAGGACAATGTTCCAACAGCCACACTTTGCGTCAACTATCGAGAACACTTCAGCTCCACTGAATTTGGGTAGTATCTCTTCTAAGGTTGGTGTCACTTGGTGTTCTCGCTTGATTGCTGCGTTCAGGTCTTTTGGATCTAGACACAGCCGAAGCTTTCCGTTCGATGTACGTCTGTACACGAAGCTGTTCACCTTCCTGTAGTTAGGCTATGAAGTCGATTTTCACCAAATCGTCCAATTCCTTCTTGATCTCGTCTTTCATGCTAATTGGTATTTTGCGCGAGGGGTGGACTACTGGGGGTACCGTAGGACGAGGGTAATGTGGTATTCGCCCTGAAATGTTCCTATTCCGTCGAAGCATTCTGGGTATTGTGCAGTAGGAGTTTCTGGCTGGGAGCTTTTGGGAGGAAACTGATTTACTTCGAGGTTAAACTTGAGAAGGTTGAGTTCGGTGGCTGTGCGAAGACCAATAATAGCTGGCGCTTGGGTGTCTGTGACGTAGAGTGTTGCTAAGGTATTGCTGCCTTTGAAATTGCATGGGATTTCAACTGTACCCAGGTGCTTGATTTCTGAGCCGCCATATGCGACTAGAATGGATTTTGACAAGTTCAATTTTCCCTTATTTGGTTTTCCTTTGGCGTCAATATCATGGGGATACATGTTACGGTATATACGAAGGGGTAACACGTTTCTTTGTGTTCCCGTGTCAACTTTTATTTTCAACTTAGTCTTTTCTTTCTCTCTTCCGGTTATGTAAATGTTGACAGTCGCAAAAATTTCATCCTTGAGGGCTCGGCTCTCACGATTTATGTTTCCGATGCAGATTGACTCGAACACCAAAGTTGCGAATGTTGGGGCCGTGTTTCGGATGTCATGGATTTTTTGCCTTGATCTCATTCTTTTCCTGCACACTTGCATCCAGTGGCCTTTTTCTTGCAATAATTGCAGGTTTGACCTTTGGCTGGACATGTTTCGGATCTACTGTGTGGACGACAACAATTTGAGCAATCTGACGTCGTTGTGTACCCTGTGTAAAATTTTTAGCTTTGCTGTTTGGGCGGCATGTGCCGAAGCATTGTGATTTGGTTGCTTGTTTCTCTTCGAAGGAGAAATGAAGAGGATTTTTTTTCTCTTTGACGGATGAACTCATAGCATGTAGTTGCGCTTGTGATGTTACGTGTGATCTAGCGATATTGATTGCTTTTTCTAAGGTAAGAGCTGCTCCTTCGTCGAATAGTTTTTCCCTGATTTTCCTTGAGTTTGTGTCGAACACAATGCTTTCGCGAATCATCTCGTGCTCATTGGGAAAATCGCAATCCTGTGCGAGGATTTGAAGCCTGGTCGTGAATTGCTCCTCAGGTTCATCTGATTCTTAAACTTTCTGAAGAAATTTGAATCGCGCGAAGACAGGGTACTTTGACTTTGGATTTACATGCTGCTCGAATTTATCGTAATAGGTTTTCAATTTTCTCTTGTCTTCATCTGACAAGCCATGCCACGTGTTGAGTATATCTCTGCCTTTCTGACCACTCCATATAAGAAGATAACTGCATTTTTCTGGTTCTGTACGGCTTTTAAGAGGACCTGTAAACATGAGCTAGGAAGGTCAGATCCAACTCAATGACACAAAGTATTACCAACCTTTAAACCAAACCATAGTCGCTGAAACAGCAAGCAAAGTAAAATCTTTAATCCAAGATCTTTACAATAACAATTTTATTGACGAAAAGACATTGGAATGGCTTCTTCAAACACCAGAACAGCCAGGAATTCCGGAGTTTTACACTTTAACAAAGATCCATAAGCCAAAGCCAGTCGGCCGCCCTATCGTCTCAGGATGTTCGGGCCCGACAGAACTTATATCGGCATCTTTAGACAAATTCCTACAGCCGGTAGCACAATCAAAGAAATCGTACATCAAAAACACAACCGACTTCATCAACTTTATAGAACGAAAAAAGTACAGCCAGAACGTACTGCTAGTGACATTGAAATACACCTAGAATACACACACATCCGGATACACCAATATTCCACAAGCAGAGGGAATACAAGCTGTATGCGACACATACACAGAATTTTGTAAAGAGAACCCTCCAATTCCAATTCAGTACGTCAAATAAATGCTGAAATTAATTTTAGAAGAAAACCCCTTCAAATTCAACAACACACACGGGCTGCAGTCGTGTGGATGTGCGATGGAACCGAAAGTGGCGGTCGCATTTTCAAATATATTTATGGCAAAGATAGAAGAACAAATTCTTGAAAAGAGTCAGCTCAAACCACTGGATTGGAAACGATTTATTGACGACATGCCTCCATATGGGAAGCTACAACTCAAGAAGTCGAAGAACTTATCAAAGAAGCAAACCGATTTCATCCTACAATCAAATTCACGGCTGAAATATCAGACACACGAGCAACGTTTTTAGATACCACGTTTTTCAAAGGAGCCCGTTTAAAAAAACAGGCATCCTCGACGTTAAAACTCATTTAAGCCAACTGAGAAGTTTCAGTATACGCACTGCAGATCAAGCCACCCGCCTAATGTTAAAAAAGGCTTCGTCAAAGGCGAGACTCTCAGGCTTTTGAGAACTTGCTCCTCAAAAGAAGATTTTGAGTCAAACAAAAGCAATTTCCAAACACGCCTTATAAACAGGGGCTACCCGGAGAGTAAGACCACAGTTGAGTTGGCTAGCGTAGACTTTGAAACGAGAAGTGCGGCACTAAGACCAAAACCAAAGACAAACAAGCAAATTTTGCCTTTTGTCACAACATTCAACCCGGCAGCTCCAAACATCAAATCCCTAATTATGGAAAACTGGTATCTTATTCAAAACCAACCAAAGTTCAACGCAATTTTCCCAAAACCTCCAATTATCTCATACAGAAAGGCGCAATCACTCAAAGATATGCTTGTCCGAGAAAAACTTTAGTTAATAACCTCACTTTACGCACCAAATAATAAATCAAACAAACGAACAAACAAACAAACAAACCTAAAAATGAGGTCCTCAAATTCAACTTCAAATTATGAGCAAAGTCGCGTTTCGGAACTTCAACGCCACTGAGAGTCTTCCTTTTACTCCAAGTACCATGTAATATTATCGAGCCTAGAGTGGATTGTACACGCTTTAACTCAACACGAGATTATGTTGGAATATGTTCTGATCGTGTGAGGAACTCAACAGTACACAAGCGTACATAAATTACATATGCGTATCATTACAGCAATCAGTTTCCTCGTGGCCTCATTCATGGCGGCACCGGCACATTTTAAAATTTTCTTTCAAACTGTCAGTCAACTTTCAACTTAAATTCTTGCCCATAAGCGATAGGTAAACTCTGACCCTATATTGATTTTAGCTCTTTGTTTGCCGTTTGTCAGAACACACGGAAAATATTTTTGAAAATTTCAAACTCTGAACATTTGAAGCGAAAGAAGTTGTTAAAATATATGTTATTATTATGACTCCGGCACGGACAAAACTGGTCTTTTATCAACCCCCGCTAGCGGGGGTTAGTTAATATGCAATAGCAGCAGTTGCCACGCAACAAGCGGCCTGGCTGCTAAGCTGAAGTCTCATGGCGTCGTTTAGATTTCAATCGATCTCGCGAAGAGTGTTGAAGATATTAACTTTGCAATTCCGAAAACTCAGTCTATACTACAAGTTTTTTTGATTATTTGA
The DNA here is from genome assembly GCA_025388745.1 of Hydrozoanthus gracilis. Lineage (NCBI taxonomy): Eukaryota > Metazoa > Cnidaria > Anthozoa > Zoantharia > Hydrozoanthidae > Hydrozoanthus > Hydrozoanthus gracilis. The sequence goes on from JANVCF010093103.1 coordinate 10,989, forward strand.
AACTGTTCTTTTAAGAGCAAATTTATTTTATGGAAAAACCTCGTTTGTCATGGCGGTTGAAGCTGAGTGCTACCCAAGTGCATAGAAAAACACGAAAGATCTTGGATGTATTTCAAAACTTCAGTGGTTCTTGAGAGTTTAAGAACACCACTAACAAGCTGTTAGCTGACCAAGGTATGTTTTTCGTTTGATTTTCTGACCGACCATTCGCTTGGCATCTGTAGATTTTGCGGGTCAAATGTAGAATTTTAAATTTGCTACGCGAGCTCATACGCTTATGTTTTGTTGATGTTACCACTCTTTGTTAATCGGTTTTATGTCAAGAGTTGGAAGATGATTGACTTAAAGACTTGAAATTCGTTGCCAAACGCAGAAAGTCGAGGGTCATGACATAATAGACGAACGAAAACAGATTGTCTTGTATCGAACTTCTACCTCTTCGGTAATTGATCGGTCGTGTATTTGCGGCCATCGAGGGAACGTTACTAATGGTTTCGTTGTCTTTTCTAATGACGACACACGCGGTTTGTACTCTGTCTTCATCCACGGCTTCTAAATGATTGCAGATCGAGTAGTTCTTAAATATTTTAGGTTGAAAACGTAAACTTTTACGGTTAACTTCTATTCGGTTTTTCAAACTCGAACTAAATTAAAACGACGCGCTAGAATAAAACACAACAAGAGCCAATCAGAAGCGCGAACATAACAAAAACTTGTTTCGCCCGCAATTCAATGCTCTGCGGCTGTTACCATTTGAGAAAGACCAGATTTTCCGTGGTGAAGTCGTCATTGGGGGTAGTAGCTGTTGATCTCTTTCTTGGCCTCAGTCTCGTGCAATTTGCAATGAGCGCGCGGCAGCTTGGTAAAAACGAATTTATTTATTAATATTTATTCAACTTTTTTTAAAAAAAATATATTCTCACTGATTCGCTTGTTGGGTATTTGCTAAGGTAACCTCAACTTCGGTGAATAATTACTCACTAGTCACCTCCATTTCGAGGGATAATTGTTAACTATTAGATTTGCTATTACAAACCGGTGCATACAGTCTCTTACGGAGAAAGGATTTCTAAAGATTATAACTGAACATCAACATTTTTAATTGTCTAAAACTCTGCGTTGATGAAATAATCGTGGCTATTATTTTTTAGATTAGTTAGGAACGATTAGAGAAATCACTTTCAAAAAAACGTTCTTATGAAATTATCGCAGCTTTCTTATTGCTCTATTAAAACATCGATTGAGTATTGAAAGATATATTCCGAGCCAACAACATCGAGTCTATGGATTTTTTTATCATTTGAAAACAATTCTAGATAACTTTCAGTTTCGAATAAGCGAAATTTAACCTGCGTAGCAAGCGATTCCGTTGAGTTTTGGCGAGATTTTCTTTTTTG
>JANVCF010093214.1:0-12384 GCA_025388745.1 Hydrozoanthus gracilis
AACACGAGAATCTATGAATAGATATAATTCTCATAACGAGCACTGACCAGATTTGGAGAAACAAACACTGTAAACCGTATCAGAATTCTGGTCCAGGCTTGTGACCTCTATTCTCTACGATTACAGGTCATCTTATATATTTTAAACTTGCGCTTTTAGAGAGGGGAATCTTGAAGTCAGATGGTATTCAGAAAATTAACGATTAAATACTATCGCATGAGTTTTATTGACAGTAGTATGTCAGTTCGGATTCGGCAATAAAGAAAAAAAAGTATTATTTTGTTTTCATTCTTTGTGCTCAACCATATATGGAAGTCACTGGACCGAATCGCAAATCGCGACATGAAAAAATAGAAAAATAAATCGAGCCCAAAATTGGACTCGTGGTACCACGAGTAGTTATTTTGAGCTTTGAAAGATTACTGTCAACGCTTTCACGCCTCGTCTCAACTGGCCTAAAATACGTTTTTCGTTATAACTCGAAAACTAAACTACATTTTAAGATAAAGTTTTCGAATATAGAAAGATATTTGCGGACAGCTCCACATATTCAAAAATTAGGAAATGTGATAACTGAAAAAATAAATTGTCAAAAACTCTTCTGTGTATCCTTAAGAAGACCGCTAGGTCTGTTTTTTGATGTAATTTACTAGTTGTAAGCCAATTTTGTATGATTTGAGAGACAGATTTCTCGAATATTAATAGTTCATGCATTCACTTTTCAGATTAGCAATCGCGAAGAAATCGCCGTAACCATCGCGGAGAAAAATAGTAATACTATTCCTGAATTGGGTGTAAATGTTCTTTGTTTTATTATTTGTTTATCTTAAATTGGTCCGTGATGAGGCAAGCCTCACTGCTCGATTATTTTCTCGCGAAAACGATTTCCAGCTGTGCTCAGAAATTTTGGTGATTCTTGATCCCATGGAATCTGGCCACTGTTGAATGACTGAACGAGTTGATAAATTTTGGCCAAAAATTTTGGCAAGCGAATTTGGCACGTTTTGCTGCTTTTGCATACGAGTAAGGGGCACGCCTTCCTGTAGCAAACTTTGACGACCAGTCAAATCGCAGATTTTTCTAGGATCTGGTGTTTGTGTGGCCCGTGAGTATCCCAAGGGAAGACTTCGCAAGTAGTATATATTTTGGGCGTACGAGGCCAGTTTTCGAAGTCTGGTGTAAAAAGGAATAACCAATTGTCTGAAACGAAACATTACAACGATCTTGTAGAGAAAGTCAACAGCATCGTATGATTCCATACTTAGTATACCAAACCTAGGATACCTAACCTAGGATTTCGTACCTAGGATTCCATACCTAGGATACCAAACCTAGGACCTAGGAATGGTACCAAATCCTAGAATCAAAACCTAGGATCGAAACCTAGGATCGTGTGGAATCCAGTATAAAAAATAGTCTGCTGTATTTAATACAGATGGTATGCAATTCAGAAATTCATAGTGAGTTGGTAGGTGATGGGGAGCTGGTATGCCCGTTTTGTGATGAAAGGATTGGGTCGGTAGATCCTAAGGTTGGTGAAGTATGTTGTGAAGACAAATGTTTAGATACAAACGACGAAATACTGCTATGCACTAATTGCGGGCAGGTTCATGGATGCGACTTTGTGTGTGGATATATAGATTTTTATGGGAGCCAACATAAAATAAGAACAAAATCTGTATACCATAGAAAATACCATATTGAGAACATACTATCAGAATTACAGATGAACCACATCGACAGAAAATATGTTGTGCATATGTTTAAGCAATGTGAGGTAGCTATATCACAAATGGATAGAGGTGATGGGAAGAGGTACCCACGGATTCGATTCTTGTTGTACAAAATATTTCAACTCAGAGGCGATGAACAAAACATGGCGAAGTGTGTGATACGGATAACAAGGGAACCCTCAAACGATATCTAGTGTTGTGGGAGAGTATCTGCAACAAGATTGGGTGGGACTACGTTCCAGAATATGGTTAGTCTGATGTCAACACCAAATCGTACTTGTGAGTAGACTTGTCGACTACTGGACACAAGTCGGTAACCTGGTCGTCAAGGATCTGCAGTTCTGATACTAGAGAGTCTAGTTCGAATGGCTCTCCACGGAGGTTCGATCTGATTTTGTTTAGAACCTTTTGGTAGCTTGTGTATGCGAATCTAGTCATTTCTATCTTTCTATCGTACTTCCTAAGCTTGATGAAGCCTTGTAAAACAACACCAGACCCAGTTATGATGCCAAGAACGATTAGATTTAGAGTTATTCCACCAGCTATTGCACCAGTGTAATAGATGTCGTGTTCAATGCAGCGCTGATTCGTTGGAAATGGTTGTACGCCTTTTTGTAACACCAAGTTTTTTCTGGTAGTGCCTGTACAATTTGTTCAAAGCATCTAGGTCGGACTTACATAAGCTGCCGCTAACATGGTTGAAGCTCATAACTCTTGTTCTGTTTGGCATATATTATAGTTTGTACAAATTGATGTGTTTATACTGGGTCTTGCTCGAAAGCTACAAAAACAGCGCATTCGTTGTAGTGTTTGGTTCCCTTGTACTGTCGTATACCTACGTTGAATAGTCTAATTTTTGTGTAGTTTGATATTCGATTTAGCTGGTACGATGCGAAGATTGGAAAGTGGTACTTTAGTCCATGCGCGTCTCTAATAGATAGTCTTGGGTAGAGAGGAGACGTGAGATCTATTTTAGATATTGTGATCTTGTGAATGGAGTTGTCACTTCTAACGTATTGCAGCTCGAATTCAACACCCCCACCAACACTCAAGTCTCCACTATTGTCTGAATCGGAGCAGAAGCCAACTATTAGCACCTTCGAAGTGTTGTTTGGAGTGATGTATATAGACGATGTGGTAAATCCACGACCAGATACGTGTCGTAGTGCCAAATTCTCCAGAAACTAGTTCTATTCTCGACGTACTTTTTGCTAATAGCTTAGGAGTCGTATGTTGGAGGATATTCTAGTCCATACAATCTGTTACCATCCATGTTTACCCTTCCTCTAACCGTACCACCAGTGTTAGTATTCAGGTACAAACCGTTGATATGTTCTATGTATGTGTTAAGGTCAATTATATTTTAGTCTAGATAAAGGAATCGAATATAGTTCGATTTAGCTGGAATAGAACAGGGTGGATAATAGATGTTCTATCGGTGTTGCCACTCATGTGAATTAGTCTAAACTTGCGGCTTCAGTTAGTGCTAAATGAGATAGCTACGCTAGTCCTGTTGAAGGTTTGAGGTGATAGTTTTAGTCTATCGTATGTGCCGGATCGTTCGTTGAAGGCTTCGAAGTGCCAAGAACCATTATTCGATGATGTTTTCTGATTCAATACTACGATGCTGATCAAAATCAAACATGGAAAGCAAAATAGTATGAAGTTGGATCCGTCACCAACGAAGTTACTGGTGAACTGGTACTCTTTGCTGTGGCTAACCAGGTTCTCGATTGGAGTCACCCCAACGTCGAATGATGATTTAACCACAATTTCGTACCTTCTATCACCTCTCTCAAAGCTTGTGTATCTAGGTATTAGTACTCGATTATTGTAGTCTAGATTGTCTAGAACTTGCGGGTCGACGAATCCACCACCCCTCCTACCAAACAGGAACATAGCGATTTCCTTTCCTGAGGAGTAGCTGAGTGTTAGGGTGAGTGTAGTAAATTTCACGTTCGAATGTGTAGTGATTTCGATGTCGAAAACGATTGCGTGAGGGTTTATTTTGTCCTTGTACCGAGTTGTTGTTTTAGCAATTGTATTGTCCAGAGAGTTGACGTTGACGTCGAACTGTGTAACACCGTCAGATGGGTTTGTTAAAGCTTCGATTCGAAATCCGTATGTACCAGCCTTGAGCGATCTCAATTTTATGCGAAGATTTGCAGGACTCGCTGACAGAACCATAATAATGTGATCTTTGTAGTTGTGGTAGTAGGAAGCAAAGTCTCTGTACGTTCCGAATTCGAATGCAGCAAAGTTTCCATCTGCAGAGAAATCGCTAGCTGTGAAACTGAATTCGTTCTTGGTGTGAACGGATCTGTACCTGTCACCACGATCAACGTATTCCATACTAGCACTATTTACCTATCCTCGAACGTTTTTTCGGTCTTACCAGTTTCGTCTTGCAAGTTCGTAAATGTTTGTAGTTTCAAATGCTTGTTGACCATAAGATTCTTGTGAAACTTCATATTGCTCCAAGTGTCGAAGTATCCCCAATTAGATTTGTTGTACGAGTATATACCAAATCCTGAATTGTATCTAGAGTCACTTAGAATACGAGCTTGGTGGGAACTACTTCCGCTTACAAACTTGTCGTCTTTTGTCTCTACGAAGTATTTTAGTTTGGAGTCGTCGACGTACTTTTTTTTAGCAGCATCCTTGTCTTCGCTTGGTTCCTTCAAGTTAGTAATTTTCTTGTTTTCCATATCGTAGTTGCCGTTGGCATCTAGCACGAAACCAATCCCAGGATCTCCCGTAGCACCTTTTGTTCCATATTCAGCGGTATTGTCACCTATATCGTTAAACCGACCCATATATATGTATACTAGACTAAACTCTGCCAGTAAAGTTCCACCTTATTACCTTGTTTGGTTTGTCAACATATAGAAACGAATATGGTTTTTCTGTGGCCTTTTTGTATTGATCTTTGGTGACACCAAGCTCGCGAGTAACCAAACCTTTTTCGTTGTTACTAGGAAATTCGTACACACAGAAATGTGAGCAGTTAAGTCGGATGTCGTTTGGTGTTTTGTAAAACGATTGACTGAGATAAATCACGGAGTAATTCTTGTGCCGGCCTCTAATAAAGTAGTCTATTAAGGGTGATTGATTTTTTTCGCAAACAAAGTCGTCGAATCGTCTAGTTCCGAGACAGGAACGATGTCGTCGTTGCTGTATTCTAGCACGTCGTAGCCTACCTGCTTGCTAATGTTACCGAACTTCTTTATCAAATCCTAGAACTTTTCTTGTTCTAGATTTTTCGCATAGAGGTACAACTTGTCGAAGTAGATGAGTGGCGTTAGTAACATATGCATTAAAGTATTTGTTTTTCCAGCTCCTAAAGGTGCGGATATCAACATTCGAAAGCTCTCCCTAGGCATGAAGGAATGTAGTTGGGTATAACTGGTTACTCTATCATTTGGGGTATCGTAATTTGGTATATCCATTATACAAGTATGTTATACTATTGCGATAATTCGAGATATGTTGATATAAGTCGAGATATGTTGAGATAAGTTTTGTGTAACTTATGTATATAATGGATATCGAGAGAATCAAAAGGTATGCTAAACAGAAAGTGAAAGCAGGCGAGAGTGTTGCGCGAGTAAGAAAGAGGATTAAGGATGAAAAGTACGAAAAACAAGAACGATATGAGGGTGTCACTGAAATATACAAACCATTATTGGACAAAGAAGAATCGATTAAAAAGGCTATAGATAAAGAACAGGATGATTTGATCAAGCAGTTGAAAGAAAATCAGACTAATATTATTCAAGCTTTAGAATACGACCCTAGGAGAGCCATCACACACGATAGAAAAAAACTACCGGAAATCAGTTGGGATGTTGGCGACGATGACGATGATGTTGGTGTTGGTGATGTTGGTGTTGGTGACGATTATGCTGACGATGATGCTGAAGTGCCTGTTGTTGAAGAGGAGGAAAAAAAACCAAAATACGATCCAGATAAAGGAATCAATAAAGACTATAGTGATATACTAAAAACACAGGATTTTCATAAACCAAGTGATTTTAATTTAAATAAAGAATTAGATATTAGTAGTACTATTACTAGAGTAAAAAATAAAGTGAAAAGATCTGAGGATTATTTAAGGGATAAATTAACAAAAAAAGGAGAACCTCGGAAGAACTTATCGAATAAATCTCTAAGAGCAGTTAAAAGAAATCAACAAGAACTGCCATACTATAAAGACTATTTAGAAAGATTGAACATGCTTAAATATGCTGAAAATTTTAAAGGCGAAGGTCTGAAGTACAACCACCCAAAACGAAACGCCTACAAAATATCGTCGATATCAGCAATGCGGCGACCTAAAAATTGATGTACCTAAACTTGTAGGTCACTTGAAGTTGGTTGCGTATAAAAACGGGCAGAAAGTATACGACAAGGTTGTTGACTTCGATACAATAGATTTGTTTACGAAACGTTACAATGGTAATAAACGATACAGCACCCTATCGAAGAAAGCGTTCGACGAAGTTAACAAATTGTCTAATATTCCTATCCATAAAACGAGTAAAAAGTACTCGAAGATAGGTAATGGGGTAGTGTATTACAACGATCCAAACGATCTCGTGGCTAGAATGGAGTTAATAGCTGGTGAGTTGTCAGCGGGTAACAATAGTAGAGAGTTGGTAGATGAGTTTACTAGTATAACACATAAGTTAAGAGACTTGGGAGAAATAACGAGAGATCAGCTTAGCAAGCTGTTAGAGAATTATGTAATGTACTAGTATATGAATTACGTAGAAAGACCGATTCATGTAAGTAGTTCTGAAAGACAGAAATATGGGATGTCTAAACCAGAGGATTTCACGATAAAGTTCACTCCACAACTACACCTTGATCCAGGGATGCGTCATGAAGTTGCGCTCGACAAGGTCAACATGACGTACTCGTGGCATAACGTAGCACCAGAGTATAATAACAAAGTGATTAGGTACTCACACGATAATGGTAGTAGTTGGAATGCTGTTAGATTCCCAAATGGGATGTATAGTTATAGTGACTTAAATGATTATCTCCATCAAGTAACGAAAAACAATACCCACAACAAACCGGACCTTCGACATCAATATATTGTTTGTATTGTCGACATACAAGCTAGATTTGAGGGGGAGTGAATTTGGTAATCTAATAGGATTCGACAAAAAAATCGTTTCGTCTACGGAGTATGGGACTCGTCTTCCAAACATAACGAGCAGCATAGATACGCTACATATCAATAGTGATATTGTAGACGAAAGCATCATGTCTGGAGTTTTAACGAATACACTATTTGTCATAGCAACAGATAATTTGAAACGGGCCAACCCATTCGCTATCGAGCCAAAAAGGGCTTTGTTCAACCCCGTATCGAAGTTGATAGTCAGCGAACTTCGTGTCTATATTCTAGATTCGCTAAAGAGACCAGTTAACTTGAATGGAATCGATTGGCATATGAATTTGATCCTTCGATCTACACCAATATAATATAACGTAATATATGATCAGACAATGTGAATACAAGAAGCGATACGATCCAAGGTATGGCAAGCGTGTATACACACATATATACGATGGATCTATAAAAGATGGTAGCGGTATTTTAACCTCTATAACAAACATTGGACGTAAAGTATTTGGGAAGAAGGCTATCAAAGAGGCTGTAAAAACTGCAACGAAGAAAGCAGCTAAAAAAGCTATTAGTTCGACGAGTGAGTATGCCGGCAAAAAGGCTGGAGACAAAATCGTTAAACTGTTGCGAAAGGAAAATAGGAATGAAGTCGATGGTGCTCCTAGGATTGTTCAACCTGCTAGAAAGCTCAGCAAATACAATAGAAGTTTAGCTCTAGAAAGGCTTCTAGCTGGTTCAGGAATTAAGAGAAAGTTATGATTATCTAAACTAAGTATATAGAATGAAGAGTTTTAGAAGTCCAGAATATGTGGAAAGATACGAGGATGTAGTGTTCGAACTCGAGACGCCACTTGTAACTCAAGTAGCAACAACGCGTACCAAAACAAGACTAACTACAGGTTCGTAGCTGATAATACTGGAGAAGTTAGCCCATTCGACTGGTACAATGCTCGTTTCTTAGTATACTTTAAATTAGTGAAGCTAGCAAATGGAGGCAATATCGCGCTTAATGATCATAAAGGGATCGTGAACGGTTCTCATTCTTTGATAAAAGTCCTAAACGTAAAAAAACAACGGCATACAAGTATACGACAACACAAGTGCCAATCAAACCACCAACGTAAAGAATTTGTTGGAGTATAGTAATTCGTACGCAAAAAGCATAGCTACAAATACGTTTTATTATATCGATACTAGTAAGAATGCTGAAGAGAGGGAAAATCAAGCTACTTATAACAAAGGATTCGCTTCTCGTAAAACTCTTTTTGGGGCTTCGTTAACTGTAGATTACGAAATTCAACTGAACAGATACGGCTTTTTCGAAGCTCTCGAGAACGAACTTCTACCGAACTCGAAGGTCGAGATTCAAGTCACTATCGAGAGTGATGCGAATCTAGTTTGGCAGGCTGCAGACAACTGCCGCGTCGTCATACAAAAGTTTCAGCTCTTGGTTCCGAAGATTCAATTCAATAGCGAAGGGCAAGAGCTATACATGAGTAGATAATTTTTTTATTTGAAACCACACAAATGGACATACTTGGGGGAGATGGTTGAGAGATCCCCATCTACACAACATAAATCTGGCACTTTTCGTATCACTTCTGGGATTTCCAAGCCTCGGCATGTATTCATGTGGATATTGGACGACGCAGCGATAGACGACCAGAAAGATAATCCATTTTTGTACGATACATTCGGTGTAGCTGACAACCAAGGTCTTGTTAGCTGTCATCTAGAAGTTGGTAATGGAGTCAAATATCCAGAGATTGAATACAATCCTAGTTCAGACGTTTCGAGCGTATATAGAGACGTTATGAAGTACGTTCATGCGGTTAACGATTTCAGTGTTGGAACACTACTTTCACGCTCTAGCTACGAAGGGATATTTCCAATAGTTTATTTCGATCTCATGAATCGAAAAGAAGACGTTAGAGATGGGATAACCAAACTAGCCCTAAAGTACGAACTGTCGGTTGGTACGAATGCGAACTATAGTGTATACGCTATGGTTCTTTACGAGCAAGATATTGAAGTGTTTCAATCAAGTGAAAAGCTTATGCTTACAGGTTGAATTCAATCGACGAGTAATATATCATTTATCATCACAGATCGTACTAGATGAATAGTTTAGTATAATCTACTAATATATGACGTATTTCAAATTTGACGTAAACCTAACAACAGGGCAAAAGGAGAAAATGCTAAAATCGTATCAGAAGAAAGCGCCATTTACGATCAGGTTGAAGCATTCGCAACTGACTGGATCGGATCCACTATCGCTGACACAAACTCAGATCAAACGAATTGAAAAGAGCAAAAGGAATGGAACTGGGACTGAGTTGAGGATTTCTAGTGCACAAATGAGAAAGCAGGATGGTGGTAATTTGTTTTCGGCTTTGATGCCACTAGTTCGATCTGCGCTTCCAGAAATTGGAAAAACACTAGGGCTGAGCGCTCTATCTGGTCTCGCTTCTGGTGCTGTAAACAAATTAGTCTACGGTAATGGTCTGTTTAGTGTTCCACAAGACAAGGTCGACAAATTGATCAAATACAAGAGCTACCTTACTGATGCACAGAAGAAGCAGAGAGAGTTTCAGCACTACAAACTGGATCCGGCATTCCAAGATTCAGACTAACCAAGACACAGCAAGGTGGATTCCTAGGCACTCTACTAGCTTCAATCGGAGTTCTACTATTGCTCAACGCTCTAACGGGAATAGGTTTGCAAGTAGATCCAAGTGCTTCTAGATCGAATTACCACAACGTATACGTCCCACATCCACACACTCACGTCAATATGCCACACATACACGCAGGCATGCCACCACCTATTTATGGATCTGGGGAATGGGAGTAAAAAAGCCTCAAAAAAAAGACGAAAGAAGAAAGGTCAAGGATTGCTTCTAGGAAAGAACAGCCCATTCAGAGGTATTCCAATCATTGGGGACATTCTATAAAATTCATCGAAAAACCATTGAACAACATCGAATTACTAAAATGGGTAAGGCATCTAGGTATAAATCACTTTAGAGGTGTGTTTTGGAGAGACGCGCTACCAACACGAACGAATACCAAGGAATGTGGTATCGTGAATCTAGATTCTCGGATTTGCCCAGGCACACATCGGGTATGCTATCGAAACATCAACAAACACTGTGAATATTTCGATTCTTTCGGTTTGTTAATGCCAGAAGAGGTTTTGAAGTATTTGTCAACCAGCAATAAGCAGTTGATATATAGTTCTGACGAGATTCAAGAGAGGAACAGCGTATTATGTGGTTATTGGTGTTTGTACTTTCTAAGCGAGAGACAAAAGGGAACTTCCTTTCTCGACACGTTACACAATCCAAAGTTTGACCCGATAGACCACAGCGTCAACCATAGATTTCTAATTAACTATTTTAGTACAATGTAATATATGAAGACGTATTGTGTAAAAAAGAGAATGCTCACAGAATCCGTTCCAGGTTCTGAAAGATACGTGAAAACAAAAAATGGTAGGCCTATGTTGAAGAGTGTGTGTGCAAGCTGTGGAATAACAAAGAGCATGTTCGTTAGATCGACCGAAGGGAATGGGTTCAACGAGGTGCTTGCTAAAATGGGTTGGAAGCTAGGTAAATCAGTAGGTAAATCAGTAGTCAAGAAGGGGTTAGAATCTAATGTAGCAAAGCAAGCTGCTTCTAGGTATATCAAGTCGCTAGCAAACAAGATGATCGTTAAAGGAGTAACAAGTACATTCGACGACCTTGCGTCGAGGATCAATCCTCTCAAGTAGCCGCACAAGGTCTGTTGTTATATAACCAAATATATGAGAACATACTGCGTCAAGGAAAGGAAGCTTACAGACAACGTGCTTGGAAGTGAGGAGTACGTCGTAACAAAGAATGGTCGCACAATGTTAAGGGCTATATGTGCAAGTTGTGGAGCACGATTCACAGTGAAAGCACAGTTCGTATCACGAAAACATAGAGGTGGTACAATCATCGACGCGTTACCATATAGTGAAATGCCGAAGTGGGGTCAGACTGCAAGGTTTTTGATTAACGCAAAACAAAAGCTTGGGCTTGGTATTAAACCAAAAAACGGAAAAGGCCGTCGAGTGAAGAAAGCTGGCAGGAAAAACTAGCTGACGAACTACACAAACCAATAAAACGAAACTTTACTCGACGGCGTGCCGTTGCGAATCATATAGACCAGATATGGTGTTCTGACCTCGTTGAAATGCAACAATTCAGTAAATGAAACAAGGGATTTCGTTATCTACTTATGGTGTTAGACGTGTTTAGCAAATATGGTTGGATCGTGCCATTAAAGGACAAAAAAGGCGAAACAGTTTCTAAGGCTTTATCGTCGATGTTTAAGGAAGGTAGAAGACCGCAGTATTTATTGGTCGATAAGGGTAAAGAGTATTATAATAAACAAGTGAAAGACCTATTAGAAAAGAACAATATACAGATGTACTCAACTGAAAACGAAGAAAAAAATAGTGTTTGCGAACGATGGAGTAGAACGATCAAAACCGAGATGTGGAAACAATTTACTGTTCAAGGCAATACTAAATAATTAGACATACTACCAAAAATCATAAAACAGTACAACAACACCAGGCATAGTTCAACAAAAACGACCCCAGTAGAAGCCAGCAAAAAGAAGAACGAAGGAACCGTTTACTTCAACCTATATGGTAACATGAAGCCATTATCAGCTAAACCTAAATTTGAAATAGGTGATCAGGTTAGAATATCAAAGCATAAAAGAAATACTTTCGACAAAGGATACACTCCAAATTGGACAGAAGAATTGTTTACAGTCGATAAGATACAATACACAAATCCTATAACTTACAACCTAAAAGATCTCAACGACGAAGACATACAAGGGAGTTTTTATGAACCTGAACTATCAAAAGCCAAGGAGGATGTTTTCCGAATCGAGAAAGTAATTAGGAGGGATTACAAGAAGAAGCAAGCTTTAGTGAAGTGGAAGGGGTATAGCGATGATTTTAACAGTTGGATACCAATGAAGGATTTGAACACACTATAGAATATCCACTACATCATATAACTCATCGCGATTGTCCTCATATAAGAAAACTCATATAAGAACATAGTTGTCTAATGTATATTGTAGCAAGTTGTTTACTACAGCATATGCTGTTATTGTTGTCGAGCGACAACCATGACAGATTCAAACGCACTATAAAACACTTAAACCAATATAGTGTACACTAGTAGTATAATGGGAAGACCACCAAAGTATTCGAGTGAAGAAGAACGTAAGAATGCGATCACACAAAGCAAAACCAGGTACATGCTGAACAAAGAATGGCGATGCCGTTCTTGTGGTGGACGGGACTACACACTAGCTGGTAAGTGGAGCCACCTCAAGACCAAAAAGCATAGCAAGAACGCTGAAGTCTCTAGACGAAACAGTATATGAGACAAATTTCCAACGTAGTTTAAATCGATTCTAACACTGGGTCGATTTAAACGCACTATAAAGACACTTAAG
>JANVCF010093325.1:0-12831 GCA_025388745.1 Hydrozoanthus gracilis
ATCGTGACTGAGCTCTCCCCTTTGCTCCTCGCTGTGAAAGCGGTACTGAGGACCAACTGCTAAAGACCGAATGGAAGTTTAGCTTCCACCTGTTCAAAGTAAGCCATTGTTTTTAAATTTCAAAAAAAAGTCTTTATAATAAACATACCACTAAAGCATGTTACGCTACTAGTTCCAACACTGGGGTTCAAACATGCATTATCTTTGTTTCTATCGCTCAGAGAGAAGTTAAACCGCCATTAGGTCAAAAATTTGAGTTTCAGGTGTCAGATATGGGAGGAGCTATATCTTTTATAGCGCGGGTCCTTGTTTGATTGGTCCTCAACTTCTTGATCTATGCCGTTGTTATCAATTTCATATGGACCAATGCAAGAATAATAAAACTGACACTCAAGTAGCTGCGTTTGCGTAGTTACAAACGCTAAATATGGATAATTTCGATATACTGGTAATAACGTTTTTTTATCTTGGGTTTTAGGTCGGAGCTCCAAAAGTTGTACAACCTAGCCAGAATTTGGGGTTGTTTAGATGTAATGTTGTTATCAGCTGGCGCATTTATCAATATGCTTCTTTACACAACACTGTCATTAACAGGGTTCCATTTTACCCAACAAGCAGTATTTACAACAATGGCTTTATACAACGTTGCACGCTATTCCCTTGCAGGAAACTTTATTTTTCAAATACGGTATTTATATCAAGGTTTAGCTGCAGTAAAAAGAATACAGACGTTCTTGTTATATCCTGAAAAAGGGTCAAAAGCACTACACTGCGATAGCACAGCCTTGGAACTACCTGCTCGAATCCATAGAAAAAGAAAAGACGATCTACCTGGGAAAGGGTTGTTTGGATTGTTCAGGAGGTTGTCGTTTGGGAGAGAAAGCCTTCGCAATATTTCTGTTAAAAGAGAAAACTACAGGAAAGGACACAGCCACATCCATAAACTTTCAGCGATTAAGAAAGCTTTCCTTAATATTCAGAACTTAACATGCTACTGGAATAATCATTCATGGAAACCATGTTTAAACAACATAGATCTTAGTATTTCAAATTGTACGCTTGTGGCAGTTTGTGGTGGAGTTGGATCTGGGAAGTCATCACTGTTGAAAGCTGTTTTAGGTGAAATTCTACCAACTCGCGGTAAAATCAGTTGTAATGGAAGAGTTTCTTATGCTCCACAATTACCATGGGTGTTCTCAGGAACGCTACGACAGAATATATTATTTGGACTACAATATGACAAAGATCGTTATCGAGAAACAATTGAAGCTTGTCAACTGATAAGCGACATTGAAAAGTTTCCTAGTGGCGACTTGACATACATTGGTGAACGAGGAATAACATTGAGTGGTGGCCAACGAGCTCGTGTAGCTCTTGCTCGGGCCGTGTACTTCAGTGCAGATATTTACCTTTTGGATGATCCACTAAGCGCTCTCGATGTACATGTTGGGAGAATGTTGTTCAACAAATGTATCAAGCAGAAGCTCGCAAAGTCCATCGTTGTTCTAGTAACACACAACTTAAGTTGTTTGCAAGACGTCGATAACGTGGTTGTGATGAAGGAAGGGAAAATAGTTGCAAAGGGAAGCTATGAAAATTTACAACAAACCGTTTTCAGTCTTCTTCCTAAAAACAATTCCCATTCAAAAAATGACTTGAAACTAATTGCTCCAAGAAAAAAAAATAGAAAAGAAGAGGTAAGCAACCCATCAGACGATTTTCACAACCTTCAAGCTGTAAAAGAGGAGCGATCTGTTGGATCGGTTCGATTGAGAACTCATTGGAAGTACTTCAGGGCTGGTAACTCCGTTGCTATGGCCTTTGTATTATGTCTACTGATGGTTCTTTATCAAGGTATGTTGGCCTCTTTGGAAAGTGTTAACAATATCCATTTTTGATTATTAGCTCCCTAGGCAAAAAATGGGCAACGACTTGGTTACTTTTTTAAAAAAAGAAAGACAAATGCATTTTTGGTTGCCTTTCTTGGGGTTGATTTCTGCTTCAAAACTGGTCGACCACTTTTTGTAAATTGTTTGAAGGGATAAACGGAGACCCATTGTAACACACAAACACGAACAAGTCTGCTATTGTTCTATTGACTAATGCCATGCACAGGATACTTAATATTGAACGGAAAATAAAAATAAAAAAAGAACCATAAAAAATATACATCAATCACTTATCATACATAATCTTGTATATACCTATTGCCTCCCATTCGTTTTCGATTCCCTTCTATAAATCGTGCTCTAAACTAGTTAGGCTAGTGTTAATGAATTCGAAAAGGGCTTTGAAAAAAGTGGGACTGAATTAAACACACGACTTATTAAACATAAATTCACTTGGTAGCTACAAGTTCTTTTTACAACCTAACCAAAAAGAAAGTTTAGATTTTTGAAAAAACGTAAGCGAGGGAAACACGATTCTCTTTTCAGGTGTTTATGTATTAACCGACACTGACGAACTAAGAACGTTGCACGACATTGTAGACTTTCAACTAACTATAACTGCAACGTTTCCATTTCCATTCGAAACATTTTGGCATAGTAGACTAGTTTAAATTAGATATGGTGTTTGACCTCTGATTCTAATTAAAAGGTCTATTGGGAATTTTTCCTTCCGAGTTTTGAAAGGAATTAAATTTATTTCCTTTCTAATTTGTATCATTCATTTGCAGCAATTATCTAAAATGGTAACTTCGAAGCTTTCTTGTTGGCTATTGAAAATGAAAAGCAAAACGTCATCCGTCGCGAGTAATTCACTTTTTCTTCTTCATTTTTTACATTTCAACAACAATGTTAAACTGAAAAGAATTGAACGGAACCAGAAATAAAACAATATTAGAAAAGCAGCAACAGAGCCCGTCAACATCATATTTTTATTTCTTTGTTTCGTTCTGCGCCTTTTGCTAAACATCTCCACTGGTTTTCTTTCTTCTCAGTTTCAATGAATTTGAGCGAGTGGTGGTTAGCAAAATGGACAAACCAGCCTTACGTAGAGCAGCAGAACCGACTAAATATCTACGTATTCGTTGGAATCATCACTATCTATCTACTAATTTGCTTCGGCGGGGAAATACTGATGCACTACAGTTTATTACGTTCCAACCGAGTTCTTCAGGAAAGGATGGTGATGGCAGTCGTTAGGTCTCCCATGTTATTTTTCGACAGCAATCCAGCAGGGCGAATTCTAAACAAGTAATAACTGATACATATTGTTTTTTTTTTATACTATGATGCTCTGGAAGTGCACGCAGTTCATTAGATGGTCCAGTTAAATTGCAAGAGCTTTAAGTACAAGAGTTTATTTCCACATACTACAGAGTCACTTGTTATATGCTTAATTTTCGCAGGTTTTCCAAAGACATCGGATATATGGATCAAGAACTTTCAATTGCTTTCTACTACGTTGTTGTAGCAGGACTGATCTCCGCGGGGAGCCTGGCTCTAGTAGTAGCAGTGATGTACTGGGCTGCTATTGCCGCCTGTGTTGTAGTTGTTTTGTTTTCACTTCTTGCAGTGATGTTTTTGAGGACGTCACGGGAGCTAAAGAGACTCGAGGCGCTAAGCCGCAGCCCTTTGTACTCTCATGTTACAGACACTTTAGAAGGATTGACAAGCATTCAATGCTTTCATGCCCAGGGAAGATTTGTAAAGGACTTTTTCAGGTTTGTTTTGCACTCTATTGCATTGTACGGCTGTTTAATATCGAGTTTCAATTTGTTGTTTTGTATTACCTAACACTGCATTACATTAACTTGATCTTGTCTCTGCAACCCTCAGGCCATTCATTGCATGGCGCATTTTCTTGCCACCATCCTTTCTCTTTCGCCTGAATATTGCGAGAACTGTCTGTTTGCAAGGCACTGAAAATGTGCAGAAACCAAATTATGCTCCTTTTTTCACGAACCGATACCTCTACTTCAGTCACGCATACACAATGATTGAACTTATCTGCATGTCTTGTGACTTAGTAAACATAAAACGACGATTAAAGTTTTTATGTAATGGTATATGTCTTTCTTAGAATTGAAAAAGCGTGATCTGCCTATGATCTCTTATATATATGGAGTGAGTGAATTGCAGTGCTAAGCAATTACCTCAAATCGCTTCTTCGCGCTTATTGTGTTTCTATCTAACGCCTTGACCATCATTTATTTTTGAAATTGAGCAGATGATATATTCTGCCCATGATGACCTCTACATCATGATGACCTCAATTACTTATTGGCGCTCGAGTGCTGAACATTACTCTGTGTTACTCATCAGATTTCAAGATGAACATTCACGCGCCTGGTTTCTTTTCATTTCCGGAAGAGAATGGCTTGGCTTAAGGTTGGATTTGCTCGCAGCTTTCTATATAACGTTTGCTTCCATCCTTGTTGCTACTACATCAGCCAGCGCAGGTAAATAAAGACTAATCAATTACCTACTTTACTTTTTTGGCTGAAGGTTAATGTTGTGATTACGTTACATTACCCAGTACTATCTATCGACATCAATAGAAACATTCAGATTCAAAGAGTTCTTGCCACTGGAAATGGGGAACAATTAAAGTGTTACCGATCTGCAGCATCAAGAAAGAAACTTATAAACCCATAGAAAGGAAAGAGAAAAGTCTCTGGCCTCGGTGGAAATCCAACCCACAACCCACGAGCCAGATGTAAGCCGCTCTAACCGCCTGATCTACAGAGTCAGTTGGGAGGTTTGGTCGTGGGATTTTAAGTACAATTGGGCTCGGCCCAAGCCTATAAGTAACGAGATAATCCTTGAAAGGCATAAAATGTGCAAATACAACATATAAACAGATTCGAGGAAGCCTTATCACCAGAAATGGAGATCAATCCAAGTGTCGCCGATCTGTAACCTCAACTATTGCTGATATGTCTGATGACTGCCTTGGATTTCCGTTGCACCAATGCTTGCATGGAGCTAATGGTGTGAAGTATGACATCATCTTTGGCCAGTTGTGATGCGTTCATTAATTTTCATTATTTGCACCCCTCAAATGTTCATAGGTATTAGTTTCTGTATTGCCTTATTACAATTTTAGTTTACCACGGCATATGAAAAACTTTGTTTACGTATGCCTTTGCTAATTTCTCCTGAATAAAGCCCGCTTAGTTTTTAACTCTAATATAAATGTTGTTTTTTGTTATGATTTTTACAGAGTTTGGTGGCTTGGCGTTGTATTCTTCGTTCGTCCTCACCAAAATTATGCAGCACACGGTGAACTTTGGAGTTGAGTACGAGAATCTAATGACGTCAGTGGAAAGAGTGCTGGCGTACGTTAAGCTACCACCGGAACCAGGCTACACTCTAAGCACTAGGCCACCTTCCGACTGGCCTTCGAAAGGAGAGATTGAGTTCGAGAATGTGTCGCTTACCTATTACGACGGTGGACCGACGATTCTTCGTGACATAAGCTTCCGTATTGAGCCAAAGCAGAAGGTAGGAAAAGCTCGACCTGCTGGAAAGGATTTACAACTTATGATAAATTTAATTCATATTAACATCTACAAGATTCGGAAAGCTTCATTTCTTTACACTGAAGTTTTATGCCGTACAACACGTTAATGTGTTTCCATTCTTATCAATCAGAATGGGGTATTTAACGCCTGTTGGACCAGTAAAGGATAGGAATGACAAAGACATTATTGCAGTTTGGGCTGGTTCCTACTACGAGGGGCTTAACTTTATCAGCTGATTCATGTTTCTGAGGATAAAATCAAAACATTCCAAAATTAAACTGTCTTGGTAATTCTGCTATCGCGTGGAGCAAAGGCGCTGTTACCGCGAATGTTGCACGTAACAGGTGTGCATCGTACATGGATGACCGGTTGTAAAGTGGACGCTCGAACCTCTCAATTATCTCTTGTTTGCTGGCATAGGGCGTCATTGCCCTTCCAGCTTATAAAGGTTCCATACGCTGGTGCTCCTTCCAGATGCTTTCTATAATGGACGAAATGAATTTTTTTATGATGAACTTTTGTTACTGCCTATTAAAGTGATCTGATCTCATCGACAACTGATCTCATTGACAGCGATGTCGTAGCTTTCAAAGTTGTAAGAGGTTAAACACAGGGCGGACGGCCAGAAAGACTTTAGTACCTGAACTCCAAGCCCCGAAACGGGCTTTAAAAGACAATGTTATGTTTTCGTCCTTCTAGAACGACAAAAAAATTCTCATTTTGTAGTTGATAAAATCGAACGTTTTTGTGATAGTAGCAGTGTACACAATGAATGGGAAAAAGCTATCGCGATGTCGCTTTGTCTGAAAAGACTGAGCTGCAAGAGCAGGCAAAATTAAATTAAGAGTTAAGACCAGCTTTTAAATTGGTATCTTGCACCTTTGGTTGCTGTTACAACCTACATCTATAAAACTTCTTTAATTGATGTTGTGTTCATCAAATGGTCACTCTGGCATCTTCTTTCACTTTTTTTTGAAAACACCAAAGACAGGCGAACAAATAAATAAAAAGAATCATGCTGAACACATACTTTTGAATGGTGATTTCGTGTAAACTATGTTGATCGTTATATATAAGTTATAATTAAGTACTGTGTAGTAGCTAAACTGTTTTTTACTTTACTTTGTTACTAGATTGGCATAGTTGGCCAGACGGGGGCGGGAAAATCTTCCCTCCTGGCTGCACTATTTCGTATGCCAGAAGCCACTGGAACAATCTTGATTGATGAAGTGGACATCTCCACACTGAACCTTCAGAGCACGAGGGCGGTGATGTCCGTGATCCCCCAGGATCCTGTTCTATTCAGCGGAGATTTGAGAAACAATTTGGATCCGTTCTCAGTGTTAAAAGATGCAGACTTGTGGCAAGCCCTTGAACAAGTCGAGGTATTTAGAATTACAATAAAAAATGGATCTATTTAGCTACGTTTACAAAAGTCTTTAGCCCCGCCAAATAGCTCTCTCTGACCTGTTTTTCTAATTTTTTTTTCTTGCAGTTGAAAGATAAAGTGAAGTCTCTGCCAAATCAACTTCAGTATCAGTTGAGTGAATCAGGAAGTAACCTGAGTGTTGGTGAGCGGCAACTGGTTTGTCTAGCACGTGCTTTGTTGCAGAAGAACAAGATTATTGTTATTGACGAAGCAACGGCAAACGTCGACCATGGGACGGACCAGAAAATTCAGAAGACGATCAGAGAGAACTTTAAAAACTGCACAGTTCTAACGATTGCTCACAGATTGGAAACCATTTTGGACAGTGACAAAGTGATGGTACTGAATGAGGGAAAGATTGTAGAATATGATTCTCCTCTTGTGCTTTTGACCAACGATGAGTCATTGTTCTTGAAACTGGTGAAAGAGCTCAGGGAAAGTAAACACTAAGGCCAGTCTCTCGATCTCCTATGTATCTATTTAGTTATTTTCACAAGAACTAAAAAGCCCGCCAACAAGCCTATATAATTTTAAATGAGTTTAGCATCTTTTTGTTGGAGTTGTTTTAGTTGAGAGAAAACATAAGGCCGAGTCTTTCGATCTCGTATAACGGGGGACTTCGAATGACTCACATAATTTACAAAAAACAGTTGGTGATCTTGATGTGTAATGACCTTTCAACTATTGACCAAAGACCTTTTATTACTTTGTAAGCAGGAACGGCCCGGTTGTACGGGGTTAAATTTTTAATCATCGTTCATTCTTGTTTGCAGCCTTACCAAGACTGATTTGAGCTGAAACTTTGGAAATGATTATATTTTCTTATATCCGTGGAAAACCCTTTTACAAGAACCGTAAATATCTCCTTAGACGCGGTATATCGCTTTGAATTTGACTTAACCCAGGGTTAAAGTTAACCAGCCTTAAAAAACCCAGGCCAGGTGCCTGTGAGTAAAAACCCCTGATTAGGAGCACTCGTATAGCGTTGTGTATTGTACTGTAACTGCGGTTAAAGACACCAAAGTAGCGCGAACAACCTTTGTTCACGGACTCACAGTCAAACCCTCTCGGAAAACTGCCGCAAAGGAAAGGCTTTCATCTGAACAATGCTTAGGTAACGTTAAGGGATCATTCATTATTTAGGTGGTCACGGTGGTCATCAAAGTTTTCAGCAATAGAATCGAGGGTCACCAAGAAGGATCGTGAACTAGAGGTGGAGGGGAGGGGGGGGGGGGAACTAGCGTTTTCTAGTGGAAAAGATACTTCTCTAGCAATTTGGTTTTGTAAAACCAATTCTTTTGCGTTTCTTTTGGAGTATTCAAGTAAATCAGTAGCATAAAAGAGGAAGAGGAGGGATGTCTATCTGTTTAACAGTTTAATGATGAATGTGGAAGAAGAAAAGGGAATGCAGAAACAACACTGATTTTTTCAGAAATTGTTTTTCATTGAAGTTGTGATCAAGTCTTGCTCTGCCAAAAATGAGAAGTTGTTTGGCAGATGAAAGCTATGGCAGTAGTCTTGGTTTGTTGACTCGACCTTGCACTGGCTTGTTGAATGCATGGCTTGTGAAAACTGAGAAGGAAAACCATGCATTTTGACATCATTTTTCATGATAATTACTTCTTGATAAGGCACTTAGGGTACAAATTTTTTACGAAATTAAACAATGAACATTGGTTTAAAAGTAAAATATATTGTTCCATGTGTAGAATTTATTTTCTTAGGAGGAGGAGGAGGAGGGGGGGAGAATGCTCCCAGACAGCAACGTCAGACAGCGAGAGTTTGTGACAACCACTATTTTTGTTATGGAACTTAGAATTTATCCTCAGTTGTCAAAGGGGTTTACCAATTTCGGGTCCCTTTTTTGGTGCTTGATCTTACGTGCATTGAAACAACTATAGGTGAGGCTCAAATGAATAGAGACTGCCCAGGTTTTTACAATTGTTCCCCGTACGAATAAAGCAAGCGCTGTAACCAAAACTGTTATTAGCTTATTTATTCACATTTAGCCTAGGCAGAAGTATTCATAACAACTTTTAGTTGGACCCTCTTTTTCCAATATTATAAGATTTCATCCGATGAAGGAAAAATGGCCGTGACGATCTAGATTTTAGTAAACGGTTTTTTTTGTCAAAGTCGCTCGTTCTATATTTTTACTTTCACTTATTTAGCTATGCATCTGTAGCTGGTGGTTTATCCAATATTGTCAGCATAGCTATTATTCTTCAGTGTTTGAAAACCGTCCAATTGTACAGTGTCAGATAGGGGTGTTTTTAATAAGAGGCGAACAGTCCAATTTGGATAAAATAGGAAAACTCCAGTCTGAACCAATCAAATACGAGAAAACATAATACAAACCTGAAGCCAACCACCGTCATCGTCACTCGGGCGGTCTTAAGTGGAGCTACAGTTGTCAGAAAATGGCGGAGTTTTCTGACTTTTCCAGCCTCCATTTGTCGAGTTTTACTCGCTGTTTTGATAATTTCAGATTTCCCTTGATGGAAATAGACGGATTCCTGAGGCTGGGAAACAGTGAAAAATTTTAAAAAGCGTCTGAAACGCGAGTCCTTCAACTCGGAAGACAATGTAAGAAGCTTTATTATTAATTAACAGCATGCAAACTATATGCTAGTCCAATTTGGAAATAAATGGATTAAAAGTTCCGCTTTGACAGCCAAAGAAAAAGGTCTCGGGCTGCGGCTTTGTCCAATTTTGCTCCTCAGATTTTTTCCCATCCAATTATTTTCAAATTCGCACGCAACAGCACGTAGTCCTGTTTCGTCTACACGTGTTATCCTGTTCGTTCTTTCCATAACCGTTGGCTTTCGGATTTGGATATTTATCTACACCTTTACTACAGTAAATATAGCTTTTTTTCTCTCTAAAAGCCACTCATGCACATTTAGTTAACGAGAGCTTTAATGGAATCAAACAACAAACATATAACTTACAGTATGTACTCAAATCACAGTCCTTATAACAATGCTAATGGTATTTGTAATGATTAATAATATCGAAAACCCTAAGAGAAAATAAAGCAATTCAACGTACGTTTGTTTTCATTTTTAACTTCATTATCAGTGTTTTGTTATAATCGTCATAACTGATATTTCTTACATTTTTATTGCTATTAACATTGTTCAGGTCGTTATCGCCACCATTAGTATTAGGATTAGAAGGCAAAACAGATATTGTACGTTGCTCCTATCTTGCTGTGAGTTCGAAAAAAACGAATTTGAACATTTTTATGAAGAACATGAGAGATTGGTTGCTTTGCTATGTCTTGCGAAACACATCAAATACTGATGGAGCTCACAACTTATTACGCACATGCGCACATTCACCTCCTGGATACGTTGGAGATCATTAAAGTTTCATTCTTGATTTCGTCAATGATTAAGGGCGATCATTTGCAATCGTTTCAGAAGACGTATTCAAATGAAACAACTTTGAGGTTGAATTGTTCCAGGTCGTTTCTTTATTTTCAACCGAAATTTATAGTGATTTCTTGAGGGGAATTTTCTACCGTTCCAGGTTAGTTCGTTATTTGGAGCTCTTCAACCAAGGAAACTGCGGAATTGAGGTGAGGTATCAATTTCATTTCACTTTCCAACCGCAGGTGTTTCGCTACACGATCGAAGTTATCGAAGTTATTTCTCGCTCCGTTACCATTTCATCAACCTAAAAATTAAACCTTTCCTTTTACTTTATAGGAAAAAGTTTCACAAGTTTTGTTAGCAACCCATTCAAGTTGTGATTTTGCACGCAATCTCTTAAGACACTTTTGCACAATTAATTTCCCATTTTGTTTAATGGTTTTATACATCTGTAAACAAGAAAGTCTTTGATAGATTATAAATAGCATAATAAATAAAAAGAAACGTTCTTAAGAAGTAAAATGCACTTAAAGATAAGAAGTACTTTTGAGTCACTTGCTTCTTTTGCTGTGTCTTTTTCCTATTGTTGTTTCCTATTGGGAGGGAAACGGTAGAAGACGAGTTTTTGTTACAATTTCCTTAAGATATTGATCGAATTTTGCATTTCTAAGCTATAATTAAGTGCATTCAAACGAAATTTGTGCGTCGGCGAATAGTGTATTTTTCAACAGCTTACAAGTTGGAGGTTTTAAATCTTCGCTGTAGAAGGTGCCACTAAACTCCCTATGACGAATATTAATTTTTTTTACTTTTAAGTTGATCAAAAATATGCAATCTACCGAAGCTCTTAATGGTGAAATTAAGTTTGCTTTTGTTGACGGTTTTTTAATTCCAACTTTATTGCCTTGAATTTTGACCCATTAGTTTTAGTAAGATTATTGAAACCTGATGAAAGGTAAAATTCCATAAAATTATGGTTTTAGAATCTACTTCCAACAGTGTAACTCTGGCTGTAAACTGTTTATTCTTCCAATCAGTTACGATTACCCTTGTTACATACTCATCTGAAACTAACGGAAAGCTTTTGGAATTTTCCAATGGCTGTTTACTTTTTAAACAATACTTCGGTGAATTAGTCTCCTTTCAGTTTTTATTGTGGTTCTGTATTTTGTTAGCAACCCATTTATAACAGCGTTCTCTATAGATGGACAGACAGGTGCACGCACGGACGTTTTGCTTACTGCTGTAAACAAAACAATGAAACTTGGCTTTGAAAAAAAAACAAAAGAAGTTCTCAAATTCAAAATATTAAGCATAGTAATAGAGAGCAATGTAATATTCTATTATTTGAGGCTTTCAGTTCTTCGGTAACAAATAAAAATAATTTGTTTTTGTGCAACTGATAATATCTTTCATTTCTTGAACACTGCTGAAGGAACTAACATACCGCAAGAATTGTGAAACCCCCGCGAACACCTGCTGAATTTGAACAAAACAAAGAAACATAACACCATTTTCTCTTCAGCTTTTTCAGTTGTGGATTTTTAGCACGAATTTTTTTTATGATTAAAATAAAGTTTAGAAAAACTATGATAAGGGGAGTTTGAATATAATTAGCCCAACTCGTTGGAATTTGGACAACTATATTTCTTATAACGCAAGGGACGTGACAACGGAACCATATTACGGTTTACTAAGCACGTAATCTTTATTGACAAATACATAGTGCTCTGTCATTGGGCCAAATACGTAACTCCAGACAATGAACCCTTCCGTGTTTAAAAACCTAGTCAAATTTCGTTAAAATAATTTGAAACGAAATAGAAAAACCAATAGATAGAATAAATCAGTAAAACGACAATTTATAAACTATGAAGGTTGTTTTGCAGCTGAGATTTAAAATTTGAAACATTAGTACTTATGCTTACGTTGATTGAATCTTAAATGTTTTATGCCTTTATAATAATTTGTTTTTGTTTAATGGCTAGAGACCTTCGTAGTTTTTTGAAATGATTTAGGACTTAGCCATGATTGTCGGAGTAGTAACATGTTTTCTATTGGTTTCGGCTCTAATGAAAAGCTTTTCTAAATTTTGGTTTTCAACACTGAATGTGTACTGAGGAGTGAATGAATTGAAGCGCCATAGAAGATTCAGCTAAACTTGTTGAGTTACAGGCATCTGTGGGATTATACTAGGGGTGTGTTTTAACTTGTACTATATGTATGGAATGAGCTAAACAAAACCTCGATAAGTTTATCAGTTTTTCCCAGGTAACTCAAAAAATTGTACTTTTGATACCTTATATTACAATTCTAACATTTCAAAACTGAAACAAATCAGTTAAACCTCATTCATAAACTTTTCGTTCGAATAAATATATTGCGTAAGAAAAATTCCTTAATCGGAAATATCTAAAAGGGAATTTTTTTTGTTTACATGACACTTGTTTGTTTCAGCTTACTAATGTATATATTTTTCTTGTCAGAAAACAAGTTGTAAGGAAATGGCGTTCATAAACCGGACAGACTCTTACTCGCTATCAATGAGTTTCTGT
>JANVCF010093325.1:12931-23594 GCA_025388745.1 Hydrozoanthus gracilis
CTTGTCAGAAAACAAGTTGTAAGGAAATGGCGTTCATAAACCGGACAGACTCTTACTCGCTATCAATGAGTTTCTGTGAGCTCCAGTAAGGAAAGGCAATGCGCATGGTTGATTTGCTACACAGTGTAAACCATTTCATCTCCAATGTCCAAAGCAGTTGCCGTGCTTAAGTTGTTTTTCTCATTACTGAGTATGAATTCTACGGAAGTAAGGCCGCTTCTTCCTCAAAATGTGACCAACATATCAACGGTCCCAGTAACTAATACGCCGATTATACTCAATCCGATGAAAAGGCTTTCGGCTGAGGTCGGCACCGCGTCTCAGTTCTCGATATCAGATGAAATGTACTATAAGATAAACGAACTCGACCTACAGTTACTTACCAAGAACAAAGGCCGAATTCCTCCTTCGTCGTGGCTACGTTTCGACAACAAGCTGCGTAAAATTTATCTATTCCCCCTTCCACTAAACGAAGGTCTACACCTGTTTCTGCTCCTTGCTAGACATAAAAAAAGTAATATAGAAGAAGAAGAGAGGATTGAAGTTCTTGTAAGAGAAAAAACGAGAGAACCTAGCCATAGTTTTGTACTTAAAACCAAATTTAACTTCCACAAATTTAAAGCAGACGTGATGACAAGATATGACTTTTCACGGAGAATAGCTAAATACGCCGTTGGTAGCGATGCTTCTGGTGTCTCAGTAAGGACCTTGAATGAGGAAGTTGGAAACGTAACTGTGTCATTTAATACTATAGCGAACAGTATTTGTAACCTAAAAGCTATACGCAAAGTTCAATCGCGACTATCAGACAGCCAAGGTAGGGTCAAACGGGCTTTTCAGAACGCTTTGTCATCTAGATTTGTTGTTACTGGTGTTTCATTGAATCTGCTGGGACCGTGTACTCCCGAGAGGAAGCCCGACCCTAGCCCATTTGACTGGGGTATCTGGAGCCATATTCTTCCTCCACTTATCTTAATCGGAATCGTTGGTGGTCCAGTCGCTATATCCTGCATAGTGAAAAGGTACCCTGGTAAGCGTCGCGTCACTGGGACGCAAAGACAAAGGTGGAAAAACGAGGATTTCGAGGATCTTTTTCAACAAGCAGTGCACTACAGCAATGGACCCTCCTTAAATTCCGTTCTGGCAGATGAGAACAGAAACATACCTAACGGGAATCCACCAAATATGGCTCCTAAAGTTGCAAGAAACTGCTCTGGCACTCTGGCTAACAGAGCAGCAACACACTCTTTTTCAGAGAGCCGGAAAGCAAACGAGGTTAAAAAGAAAGAAGTGTTCGTTGGTAAATCAGACTTGAATATACCATGTTACTATAACTTTGATCCAAACCAGCCACAAGAACCGGAAAAATCTGCTCTTGATTCAACATTTGAGAGTTTTGGTGAGTTTGCAGGGGCGATCTCGTCAAAGCTTAAAGATATTAAGGATTCGGCTGGAAAATCAGTGGTAAATGTGTCTTCATTATTCGGACCAATCACGGAGGACCAGATGGCAAAGGAAGTTCAACCGAACAATCCTCAGGTAGAAGTCTATAACCCTGGAAATGACTCAGGTCATTCAGCGACAAAAGTGGTGTTACGACAAAGCAACCCTCAGGTGGAAATTTATGACCCTAACAAAGTTCCAAGCACAAATGTGATGCCAAGCAGCCAGCAACCTGCAAGAACTAAAGCTTTTACGACCCCAACGTTGGTACATCCAAAGCCTCAGTATTCCGATAAGCTTTATAGTGACAGCAACTCTTGGGCGCACAGCCAAAACCAAACTGTGACTGAAACTGGTACTAGTAACCGTACAAATACACAGCCACAAACGCAAACAAATGATAATCTCTTGCAACAAGTGATGAAACGATTATCTGTTGCTTCATTGCCACAAACAAATCTCCAGGGACAAACAACCGTTAACCACCAAGGTTTTGAAACATCAGGTAATGCTGGCCAACCTTTCCGGGCTGAAAGGCGCCAATTGTCAAACACCCTCGGTCACGTTTACCACCCAAATGGCCGTCTTTACCATGCCTCAGAACCTGAAATAAATATCCAAGGAGAAGTTCGAGTAAACCGTCAGGGTTTTGAAACATCAAGTAATGCTGGACAATTTTACCGAGCTGAAAACCGAGCCCCAATTACCGTAGATGGCCTGTACGATGCAAATGGCCGTCTGCGAAAAATCTCAGAACCACAAGCTATTCTTAGGGGGCAAGCTGGTTTAAACCATCAAAATTTTCAAACATCAAGTAACGCTGAGCAGCTTTACCGAGCTGAAAACCAAGCCCCAAACCCTATAGATCGCCTTTACGATCCAAATGGCCGTTTAAGAAAAATCTCAGAACCACAAGCAATTCTTAGGGGGCAAGCTGGTTTAAACCAACAAAGTTTTCAAACATCAAGTAACGCTGAGCAGTTATACCGAGCTGAAAACCAAGCCCCAAACACTGTAGATCGCCTTTACGATCCAAATGGCCGTTTAAGAAAAATCTCAGAACCACAAGCAATTCTTAGGGGGCAAGCTGGTTTAAACCAACAAAGTTTTCAAACATCAAGTAACGCTGAGCAGTTATACCGAGCTGAAAACCAAGCCCCAAACACTGTAGATCGCCTTTACGATCCAAACGGCCGTCTACGAAAAATCTCAGAACCACAGGCAAATGGGCAAGCTGGTGTTAACCATCAAACTTCTCAAACATTAAGTAACGCTGGACAATATTACTGGACTGAAAACCAAATGCCAAACACTGGAGGTCGCCTGCACAAAACCTCAGATTTTATACCGGCAACCAAAGCATCCAATATTAATTCTATGGAATGGGATCCGCACTTTAGATCTCAATACAGTAACACAAAACCAAGCAATATGCCCTTGCATTCAAATACGAAGCCATACCATTCTTACTTTGATGCCTCATACATCCAGCAGGGTACAGTGGCACAAGCCGGGAAGTTTAATACCGCACCCAGGCGCAAGTATTCTGTGTTTGAGCCACCAGATCCTCATCATCTGGGTCTGGGGAATAAAAAGCTTAGTAGGTCTCTATGTGCGCTTTCTCCCTCTTTTGGTAATTTGGACCAAAGCCGTGTTTTATCTAAGAGTGACCTTTGCTTGTATCAAGGTAACGATTTTACTTCTAACTCTGATTATGTCGATGGTACTAAAACTGATGAGTTGTCACGCTACAGCACTATTAATGGCCACAGCAACATTGACAGCGCACATTTCAAAAATAATGCTGAAGAGGAACTTAATGCACTAAACGTTATTTTGCCTGAACCTAACACGTTAAGCTACTCCGAGGATTCAGCATTTGATTTTTACCAAACAGAATATGGAACAACTCAAAATGCACTGCTGGTCCATGCCAATCCAGAACGTTCAATTTCTGAGTTTTTAAGCTCAACCGGTGGAGTTGTAGAATACCAGGGACCTTCAGTTAATTTGAATGAGCCATTAGTTTCTGTTAATGACGACTATGGATTAGGAGAGCTATTTAACAGCTACTCGGAAATGGATCATATGAACAACTGTACAGCAAAGTCAACGCTTTCTCTTCCCGGCTCAAAAATGGGAGACGAGGGCAATTATGAGTTTGGATTTAATCAAGCATCCAGTTATGGAGATACTCAAGATTCGTATCATGAGTATGTTAATGAGCTGTATTCATCTGATGCCAACAGACACACTAACCAGTCCACAATGTTACCTGGTGAAGCTAGAGACACCACTAATAGTTCAATTGAAACAGAATATATCCAAGAGGAAACAGATCCTTACTGGGCCGAAAGAAGGTACGAAGATCCTCCTTTCTACAATCAGCAGTCAGATGATAATTTTGGTAATTCCATGCCGGGCTTGCTTGAGGAACATGCCGGATTTGATGCAAATTCGAACAGTATGCAAAACAACTCACAGTATTATTACCATAGTCAGAACGCGGAAGAGCAACACTCATTACTTACAAATGTGTCCCAATCAGGGAAGACAACAAAACAACCAAATGCTGCTGAAGATGCCACAGTCGTAGGCTTTATAAAAACAAAAGTTTCAAGCATACTTGGATAAAATACTTATCAATTAGGCTGGTAATATTTGGTGCGTGGTACGCACTTGAAATTCGCAAAGTGTCTTTCAATCCAAGCTTTTGCAGCTTTTGTTATCCAAACGAAAACTTTGCTCGAGAGCCATTCTACAATAGGTAATAGGCACTAAATCTGAGGAATATTATAGTCTACATGCAATTCACGTGAAACAATAAAAGCTAGTTGAGAGATTGAGAGAAAAAATTAATTGTTGCTCAGAGTTTTAAGTTTCAACCACTCTCAAAAAGACATACCGTTTTTACAAAACAAACTCCCTACAAGTCGTTTCTCCTAAATTCTATAGACTTTTGAATACTTTCTTCACTCAATCCATCGACGAAGGCTCACTTATAGCTTTAAAGCCTGAGTTTGTTAAGGTAAAAAGTTTCGTAAAACACAAAAATTTTGGTAGTTTATAATGATCGGAAAGTTCAGAACTTTCAAAGTGTTTATTCGTTAAATTATTTCCGTTTAGGGGCTTTTAGAATGGCAACAACTTAATAAAACAATTGTTATCTTCACTATATATAACGTTTCCTTCTGTTTTGTCTTTTACCGTCGCCACTGCCATTACTATTAAAATATTCACACCTTTACTATTACCGTTCGCATTACCGTTGCTGTTACCATAGCATCAACTTTATATTTATTTATAACCATTATCGTTATTATAACCATTTACATTACCATACCAAAACCGTATTTATTTAATACCACAACCCTTTTCATTACCATAACCATTGCCGCTGCCATGCATTGATGATACAATTGCCATGCTTTATACTTAACAATAACCATTATCATTATTATAACCATTATATTACCATACCAAAACCGTATTTATTACCACAGCTCTTTTCATTACCATAACCATTGCCGCTGCCATGCATTGATGATACAATTGCCATGCTTTATACTTAACAATAACCATTATCATTATTATAACCATTTACATTACCATACCAAAACCGTATTTATTACCACAACCCTTTTCATTGCCATAACCGTTGCCGCTGCCATGCATTAATGATACAGTTATCATTATTGTATACCGTTAAAAATAATTATTATATACCGTTACAATTATTACACACCTTTACTATTATTATGTACTGTTACCATTGTTATACACCGTTACCGTTATTATATAAGTTACCATTAATATGTATTGTCACCATTATTATACACCGTTACCATTATCATGTACTGTCACCATTATTATACACCGTTACCACTATTGCCCTTACTTCACCAATACCGTTACCAGTGCCAAAGTCATTTTCATTACCACAACCAACACCACTGCGTTAGCCATGACCATTGCTATCGCCATTAGCTTTTCCATTACCATAATTTCCTTATATATCAGCTATTTCCATTGCATTTTCCACTACACTAACCATAACCATGCATAACCTTTGCTTTCAGTGTTACTTACCATTTGTATTACCTTACCATAACTTTTTATTACCATAACCATTAATTGCTACTGCCATTGTTGTTACCGTTACTATAATTTCTATACACCGTTTACTATTATTCCTACTACTGCAATTGCCATAGCTTTGCTACTGCAATTACCATTACCATTACCATCGCCATGAAAAAGGCCAACAACTAAAGCTTTGCTATTGCAATTACCATTATCACTGCTATGACCATTGCAACAGTAATGGTAATGATAATTGCAATTCTATTAGCCAAGCTTTAGGTGTTGGCAATGGTCATGGCAATCGGCTCATGGCCAATGTTACCATATATTGTTATTGTCAATCAGATGGTCAATGCCGTTGTACGTCAAGATATCGTTCTATGTTTAAAACATGGTTCTCCATAATGATAACAAGTTACAGCAAGACGTAAACACACAAGTAAATATTAACAACAAACTTTTTCGCTCTACTTTGCATCTTCATGAATGAACGCTAATAAAACAAGTTTAATTTGCACCTACAAAACTTTAGTTTCTAGCTGTTTATAGTGGATCAGAAGACAAACCCCTTCCCCCTTAAAAAGACAAACTCGAATGCTACCAATCCAAAAATATTTTTTCAGAAAAAAGAATCGATTAACAAAAGGGAGAAACAAACTTGCTTTCAGGACTTAAGTGAAAGCAACTTTTTATTAAAAAATTGCATAGTGGTTTTGTCATAATAGTTTATCAAAAGAGATTATAAACGGGACAGCTGCAAATAAAGGTGATCCTGGTGTTGTGGCCTGATATCAACTAAATAAACTTAGGGCAACTCTGCAAGGAATACAAAAGTAAAAATTATAGACGGAATTTGCCTTTGATTTCATGCCCTTCATTCGAATTTTCACAATTTTTAATGGCAATAATAATAATAATAATAATAATAATAATAATAACAATGATATATAAAAGATTTTTATAGCGCTGTATCCAGTTGCTCTATAGCGCTTTACAAAGTTTACCATATATACTAGTTAATAGCCCGTTATAAATAAATAATAATTACAATACTAAGATATTATTTAAATCCTAAAACTAAATTATTAACAGAATACAATTACATAAATGCTTTTTTACAAAGGTAGGTCTTCAAGCTACTTTTAAAAACCTCAACTGAGCTAGCAATGGCAACTAGTTCGTAACGCGAACAAAAATCAAGATGTGTTTGCACAAAACATTTGCTTGAAAATATAATTTTAATATCTTCTCTCTTTGACCAGGATTTGTTTAATAGTAATGGGGGATTGGGTTAAGATCATCATGCTCACCCCTCAGGGGGTTTTTGTGTCAAGTCACATGACTTTAGGCATTAGTTAGGGCTTGTGTGCTTGTGCTTTTTCAGTCGGTTCATTCATCGTTTTGTGTGAGAAGCTGCGTTTGACACCCACCTCCTTACCCAGGCCCGCCCACTTTCTCTTGTAGTACAGTTAGTGTTATTGCCCACACCTTTAATTTCATTGTTCTGTCTTTCTTTCAATAAAAACAGCTATGGACCTGTTGTCCATAGCCATATTGCTCCAGTTTAAGTGTTTTGAATTTTTGTTGCCCAGTAAACAGAGCTCAAGCAAGAGCAGTATCTACGGGTTTTTGTTAGGATGGAGAGAGGAGGACATAAAACATAATTTTTTTCTCGTGCGCGAAGTCAAGCAAAATAAATAAAGAAAATAAAACTTTGTTTGCTTTGTTATTATGTTTAAAAGTAATCAATTGATTCCTTCTCAAGTTTCGAAGAAAATTACTTAACTTTTGGCCTATACCTCAAAAGGATTTATTTATTTATTTATTTTATTTATAATTTGTATTGTATTGTAATTAAAGTTCTCAAGACACTAATATTTTTGTTGAGACTTATATTTTGCGAGTAACAATGGAATTTTTAGTATTCATAGTTGATCCCTATTATACTTTTGGTGGCCTTTGTTTGGGGGCTTTCATCATTGCCTGACTTAATCAAATCGCTTAATCTCTTGCCGTGAAAATAACTCTACATCCTTTGTCACACTATGGTCTCGCATCGAGATTTTGTCTCTCTGTAAACAACGGACAGATTAGATAAAAAAAACACCAATCTTATTTTGCGAGGGATAACAGTCTTGAATTAAGGTAAAACTCATTTAGTGTTGTTGGTTTGTAAAGATTATGTTTTATTGAGTTGGTTAGTATCTCTTATTCAGTTAAAACACTAACACATTAAACTAAAACAAACAGACTAACAAACCAATACTTGACGACAATAAACAATCACACTTTAGAAGTTTCTCTCAATTTCATTAATAAAATTTGCTGAGACTAAATTCATTCGGTTTACAGTAAGGCGTAATAAACCTCTTTTTTGCTATATGCGATAGCAGTTGTGCCGAACTCTAGAATTAATTCACATGGCAAATCAACCGCATTAGACAATGTGTGTTCACAATTGAAATTATGCAGACGCCAAAAAACAAAGATCCTATAAAAACGGTCTGGCAAAGCTCGCTTTCCTTTTACTTTTAGTTCTTGTTCAGAAACTAAACGTTTTGAATAGAGACAAGCGGGGCAATGTGTTTCACATGGAGGTGTATGCAGCTATAGCACAATATGTATCACCTAACACCACAAGCAATGAAATAGCAAAAACTATTGGAAAAAATTCCGTACTCATCCAGACTTAATTATCCACACGAAGCTATTGGTCTTCAGACCAAAATATTGGAGGTAAGTCGCGCTTTACGAGCAACCAAAAATTCTTGAAGTTATGTTAGGGCTAGGAGTAATGTTTAGAGTTAAGGTTAGTATTATAGCTTTTAATTCCCGAAATGAAATTGTGGAGTTTGGCGGCCATAAACAGCATGAAAACGTGACGGCCTATACTGAATGCATCATTAAGTATTGAAGAGTACGAAAATTTTACCATGCAGACTTATTGAGCACGCCTTTCATTACAGGATGTAAGACCATCCTATCCATTTACAAAAAGTATAACTACTAAAGGGATAAATATGTGATTAAGTAAAGGCTTCCCTGTTTAAAATTTGTGGTTTATAGGTCTCTTAGCCCTTTGGAAGGATCGAGATTTATTATGACATCTACACAGCATTCCTATTTGCCATCTACGCATGTTCAAGTCAAACCAAAGAGACTTGCGTATTTAAAGAGAAAATACCGCATGAGTGTTCCACGACCTCGGTACGCCTATGTCACCCTGATAATGTGCGGTGACAGTTACACAAAGGCAGCCTCTGTGCTTGCGTGGTCGCTTCGTCAACAAAACACTAAATTTGAACTCGTTGTCATGGTTACACCCGATGTTAGCAGCGATGCCCGGAAAATTTTGAGGAAACTGTATGACAGAATCGTTCAAATAGATTACATAAAATGTAGCGTGAAATGTACACTAAGGGGCAAGAAGTATCGAAGCGAGGACAAATGGATCAACTATACTTTAACAAAGGCAAGGATGCTAAAACTCACAGAATACGATAAAATTCTCTGGATGGACGCAGATATGATTGCAGTTGAAAATCTTGATCATCTATTCGATATTCGAACTCCGGCAGGAATATGCTCTAGCATAAGTGATCATGATTATTGGCACGGAACAAGACTGTCAGAAAACGAAGTGGAAAGCGCTATCAAAAACAACTATGGCATCTTTGGCTGCCTTATGATGTTACGACCTTGTCTGGAGCACTATTTCAAGGCAAACTCTCAAACAATGATTGGCGACAATACAAACTTCATGGGACCAGACGAAGATTTCTTCACAAAATTGTATAAGAAACAATGGAGTCACATTCACGTCATGTATGGATGCACAAAGTGGTTTATGGAAAGGCTAAAAATAATCCCAAAAGTTATTCACTTTGCAGGGGAGAAACCATGGGAAAACCAAGAAAGCGGCAGCGAAAACGAGTGGAAGGGCTTATACTTGTGGAAAAACACTATCTCTGCGTTAACAACATCAAACCTGTACTCTTAAGGCCGGTTTGACACTTTGCCTACAATTATTGCACGCGACCGGCCTGCAACATATTTTAGCGGCCATTTACACACGTGCAACTTCTGGCCTTGCAACACAAAAAATCGCGCGCAATTCTCTCGTAAAATTGGCAGACACCCGGCAAACTGTGCTATTAAGTTTAATAGTAACTGTCTTGCGACAAAAAAAACGTAGACAACACTGATGTAAAATCTATGTGGGTAAAAATAATGGTTGAAGCGAAGATCAGATCAGGCCGGTTTTTTATAACTATTGCTAAGACTTGAAGACCAGGAAACCTACTGAAGATATCTGCGCATGGACACAGCAACGCTTGATCTCGAGCTTGGTCAGAAACTAAAACGAAAATATACCACAGACCTCACCACTTAGATAATTTTGTTGCAAAAACGTCAAAATTGCTTACATCTTTAAAACATGTTTAAAAATTCTACAACCTTTTGTTGAATTGCATGCAACAGTTTTAGGCATGATTTACCTAAAACAATTCGTGTTGTATGTATGGCGTACGCGAGGTGCATGCAACAGCTGTAAGCAAAAGTTGCACCGTGTAAATCGGCCTTTAAACACCTTAAAGCGCTCGATGCAAGCCAGAAATACAACTTTGTTGAACATGCACATTCAATTTTACACTTGTAAGTTTTTGCAACCATTTATTTCAATCACTGTTCTTTAAAAACTTGAAAGCTAACCTTAAACTGATTTAGCTAGCAAAAAGTTGATATGATAAAACTTGCAGTGATAGCGAAGGTTGTATCTTATACCGGTAATGTTAGTTATAAGAGTAAAGTTTTAGTAGCCGAAGCGGAAATTTCAAAGTACCCATGCAATTTTAGTCGTGATTTGTTAACGTCATTGTATCATATGGGATGTTTCAAAAGTTCGTGTCAATTCAAAGGCGTTAACTTTTCAAACATATATAAACAATTTTTTAGAAATTTTTTCAATAAACTGAGATAGAGAACTTATAAGAGTAACTGGTACTAGAGATACCTGTCAATTAGATTCCTTCAATCTTCGCGCTAAAAGGGCATACGCGCGTTTGCCCTCGATTTTTCGCGCCCTTTATGTATGTTATTACGTTATCCTGTATCGACTATGCTGTTATTCTATGAA
>JANVCF010093326.1:0-12383 GCA_025388745.1 Hydrozoanthus gracilis
AGACTCAAGCAACATTCTAAGGTTTGAAAGATTTTATTGATGCTTTTGCCTCGTAACCAATGTATCCTACAGCCCGTGATTGAACAAGGGAAACGAGTTTTAGACGGAACGTTCGAACGCAATTCATCATTCTTTGCGGGATGGCTTCAGTTGTTAGCTTACCACGTGCATATGGCACACTTGGAAGAAATTTGAATTTTGTTCTGCCATCCTTTTTCTAAGTTGTTGTTTATGAATGAAATCCATTGTTCATTGTGGACTGTACAGCTTTGGGATACAACTCCTTGTTTCCGTCGCGATCCCTGTTGTGGCAGCGAATGAATCAAAATGCCATATGTGACAGTGTTGGTTATCGATTGCGGGATAGTATCGAATTTCTAAACCAAAAATAAAACTATACAACTCCGTAACTTTACTGAAACCTTTACACGTACCATAAGTTTGCTGACTGACACATGTCATGCAAGAAGGTCAATTGCACACAAACAAAAATCTGAACTGAAGGCACAGACGAATTGTGTAAACTGCAGTATTGATTCTTGGAGCAAATAATTCTCAGTGTACATTATAAGAGTTATATTAAGGCTAATTGTTTCGTGTATTTGTAAGTTTCTTACTTGAAAGTGGTTCAAACCACTCAATTTTGTGCGGTCGTTCCACTTGAATTCCTGGGCGTGTGTTGCGTCGATCGGAAAGGCGCAACTGTTTTCAAATATATTTTATGGCTCTTTGATTCAAAATTTCGCCGAAAACATTTAAATAAGCAGTTAAAGCACTTTGGCTTTATCTGTTCAAGTATTTTTCCAAACCGTTTAAACACTTTGACTTACCAATTAAAATAACAGAAATAATACGTCTCTTGTGCGTCGCCATTATTATGAACAGTGACAACAACAAACTGTTCAAGGAACAAGGAAAACACTAATCTGTGTATTATCAATACCTCAGTAACAACAACCTCTAAATAAGTTCAAACATGTACTTCAGCCAAGTAAACATGTACCCAGCCTGCGGGTACCTCTCTTTGTGTGAAGAGTGGAAGTTAAAAAAAGCTCTTCAGAAGTTATTGACAAAAATAATTTAAAAACAGCTTACCATGGTTGGCCGGAGCTGCATAACTTCGCCAGCGGAGCGGCTTGATTTCAATGGCTTTTTGAACAGTCCTAGCAAAGAGCAGCCGCGACACTAGTGCCACAGTCCAGATCAGGGGCACATGAAATTTTGTTGTTACAAATAGCGAGAAGCTCAACGGCATGTTCTCCTAAATCTCAACACAAGGCTCAAAATTGTCTCGAGAGTACTTTCACCAGTAATTTTTCCGGTCCTTACTTGAAGGCTTTTAAGAGAATATCGACTAAACTTCCAAAAATAATCTTTCTTCGTAATATCTTTAGGAACTAAGTTGAATGACTGTTGTTTTTTTTTTCATTTAAATTTGCGTGAGTTTTCAAGCAAGCTTCACGCCACGTGGTTACAAGATGGCAGCAGAAGTGTGTTGTGTGTATAACGAAAATTTGGATGTTGAAACTAAACTGATGCATTTCTCTGCTTTATCATTTTTGTTTGTATCTTAGTGCATAATCACTGTGTTTTTCACGTTCTTTTTTTTTACTTACTCTCCCAACATCACTCCTTGTGTAATAACAAGAACCAATACACGGGACTAAGGTTTTTTTTCTTAAATACAAAACGTCGTTCGATGTGAACGACACGCAATGTTGAAAAATTTCAACGGCGTTATCAAGAGTCCGCGCTGAGCGCTGATTCAAGTTAAACGTTGCTGGGGGTTATTCTTATTGACATACTTCCGGCGCACGTGCACAGCCTAAGTTAGCATAAGTCTCGAACCGAAGTAAAACTCGCAAATTGGTAAGTAGTTACTCCGCGCTTAACTGTGAATATTTTACTTCAAGTCACGAATATGACTAGGAACGTGCGGTGATAGTATAGCTTTATCAGCTTTACTAGTGATCTAGCAGCGGTAGCATTTGTTGTAGTGATCACTGTTGGGCTATGTCAGTGAACAACTAGCTGGTGGGAGTAATCAGGCACTCCAGGTATCGCTACTTCAAATTTTATTAATGTGCTCCACTACAAAAACTATTCTTCCGTTGCTTTTTCTAACTCTAACGATTTCTTCTAAACTAAAGAAAAGTTCAGAGTGAAAGCCTTTTCTTTTATAAGTCTGTTTTGAGATTCTTGTTATTGACGAACAACATAGATGAAGTAAACTATTTAGCAAAGACGAGGAATAGCAGCGGGTGTTGAGTTTGTTCTTTGAAATATACTGCTGTGCACTTGCGGGAAAAGACGTAATGCTTTTGTTACAAGATTTTCCCCGAGCTGACTAATGAAAATAACCCTGATCACTCGAAACTCTTGAAACTCACAAAATTTGGGCAAGTTGTATTATATCTTAAACCGCCTAGAATTGAGACGCATATTTTAATTCAAGGGTGGCATCAAACGCTCCCCGCCTACATTACGCCCGTAGTTTATATAGCGAGTGTTCTGAGCAATTGTCTTGTTTCAAAAGCTATCAGGAGACCGAACAGGAAGATGCAATGATAAATTGTTCTAATTTCACTTATTTTCAATAGACACAGGCCTTAAGTGCTCAGTACTAGTGCGAAAACCGACATTGATTTTTTCCCATGAACTGAACGAAAAATCCATGCGCCATTACAGAATTGAAGTCAATGACTGAACTCGGGACAACCGAAAGAACGTACATAATGCCAGTCATAGGCAAAACACACCCCAAAAAATACATTATAGTAATAAAACGAATGAAATCCATTTGGCCTCTCTGTAATTTGAGAGCGGCCAGGTTCGCCTTGACTCATTACTACTGACGCTATATCCGTTGTCTGTGCTCAACCCAGCATGTAGCAGGTGATTCGCTCTCGCGTTCGGTTAATAGCGAACGAAAAAGCTTCGAAAAATTACACTTCAACGTTTTTAGTCTCAAAGGTTTGGCGGCGACATGTTTATCTTATATCTCTTCTTCACGATTCTGCAAAAAAATTCCCGGGATCTTGGATTTCCGCACTAGTAGCACTTTGATAAGAACAAGTTCCTTAAAGCCTTAGGAAAAAAATTCTTGAATTATAATCTAAAATCTCGAAGCTCGCATAACTGACCAAAAACCCTGTTTCCGGTCGGAGCAGTTGGGTTGAGTGGATAGTGTGGGGTGGCTAGCCTAATTGTCACACCTGCTGCAGCAACAGGTAACTGAGGTTTCTGTTTGCTCGATCGCGAGAGGTGTTGAGATAAATTTATAATAAGTAACAGTAGACAAGAATCTTTTTCTACCTTTTTATAAAAGTGTTTACAAATTCTTCTCTGTGTATTGCTTTTCAAAAGAACACATTCTTCTGGAGGCACTGAAACTTGCTAAAAATGCAATTCAAATGGATGCACCTCCTAGCGCCAATAACCTGTAATAGGCTAGTAGAATAAAAAAAATAAAAGAATTGTCTACCCCCATCACCTTCCCTCTGATATAGATTGGCTGATCATAATTCTTTCAACTTTTTCATTGCATTATATTTTGCTTATTGTGTGTGCTTACAAAGTATCAAAGATTGTACAGTTTTAGCTCGACATGGACGATTTTGTACACCATTCGTGAGCCCAAACGATTGTGCTTTTCGTTATCACCGGTCAGTTAAGTCACGCGAATATCCGCCAAACATTTTAAAATCACGACAAGGTATTTAAACGGAGGGTTCAAGGACAATTTGACAGAATTAAAGCAGTATGAATGAATCACCCTATAAAGGAAATCTTATTTAATAAATCTTTAAGCAATTCGAATATATTGTCAAACTCAATACTATTACTGCTTTGCAACCGCAAAGTTACGGACCAAAATAAAGAAAGAAATCTAAGAAGTGACCGTCAAAAAGTCTTAATCCAAACCAGTTACGGAAACAATGTATTGATCAATAACGACATCTTTATGATTTTCAAATGTACTTTTTACCTACTTTAAACGAAAATCAATACGGCTTTGTTCTCTTTATTTTTTTTCATCAGCGTTTTGCGACAGAACTCCACAGTATCATGGGAAGATATTGAAATACGTCCGCTGTTATATGTAATCAAAGACATTTGTTCAAACGCTAGATAATTATAAAATAAACAAATAAATGCAACAATATTTCACCGAGCTCGAATCTCGTCAGCAAGAAGAACCATCCGGTTTCAAAGCATTAACTAAATACTTGTCTCCAACCATAACTTTGGGTCATAGTTATCACTTTGAAAGGAAACTAATGTAAAAATTCAAAGCTTCTTTTAAACAATTTCAGCGAATTTAACAACGCTTTATGCATTTTTCGGTTTCTTCTTTGTTGTTTCTCCCTAGAGCAAAGTTCTTTGAATTTTATTTGATATATGATCTATACACTCTACCGTTCAAAAACAAGCTGGCTTCATTTAAAGCTAAAATTGGCCTTAAATATTGGCCTTTAAAACTTTGTCATTTAAAATTTTTTTTGCAACTCAATTACATGTTTTAATACACAACTTCGATATACAACAATGGATAGTTGTTAGATATCACGTATTCTGAAATAAACGATGTACAGATGTATTATTCAAATACTGTAATAGTTTATTTTGGGCAAAGCAAATGTTTCTGATTTCACTCTTTCGTGTCTTGTGGTATTTTCAGACCAATATTGCCAGAAGGCTTCTTTCTAGTATATCAAATGAACCAAGGCTCACGAGTTTTATGTTTTACTTGGGGTCCTTTTCTTTCCTTAGGCATGAAAATCCATCATTAACAGACCAACCTAATTTCCTATCTGTCATCTTTTGTAAAGTTTTGTGCTTTTTGCTTAACCCTTTGCAATTAATGTATATCAGCTATTTTTTTCTAGTTCGAATAAACGGTTCACTGGTGCGTAGTAAGAGACTATACAGGTCAAACAGTATTACAGTTAGAAAAATTGTTTCAAAGTTTTGTCATCGTCAGTGCCAACATCACAAAAGAATAAAATCGTGTCAGGTTTATAAAAAGGGGAGAGCGGTGAGGGAAGTAGGAGAGACCATCCCTAGCTTCTACAATTCTCGTCATAAGGTAACCTTAAACAATGTCTTTGTTGTTGTTGTTCTTGCTGTTGTTGTATTTTTTTTTTTTTTTACCAAATTTAACAGAGCCTTTTTTCAATGTATGTTTTAACTCTTAAAATCTTCAGGAAAGATCAAATTTCAAAGTATGTACGACTTGAGTCTTGCTTGCGAAAGTAATTTATTTTTTCAGTGAAGTTAGAGCTCACGTAACTCACATATATCTTATACATATTGACTGAGTTTCTCAAAGTCCAAGATTCTCTTGATCTCTTAAAAAAGCAAGAAACAGATTTACAAAAATAAAAAAAAGAACTGTTCACTATACAACTCTCGATCACCGCGGCTGTACTGTTTTAAGAAGAAATTTAAAAAGTATTTGTAAAAGCCGTGCTTATCCCGGTTTCCGTAATGTTAAGCGGATGAGAGTCTTTGCCTCTGGGCAGGACTGCCCTCAGCAGAGCTGGTCACTTATACAGCTCAGTCGGCTAGAACAACTTGGATGACACAGATAGAAAGTCTTATCCAAGGATACTGTGCCGCCGATATTTGTTGGCACACTTATATATTTTCTAAGTTACATGAATAACTAATGTTGGTCTAAACCAGTTTGTCCTAAAAATCTCTGAAGAGAGAAAAATCTTTAGCACTACCGATAGAAAACAACTTTGAATGACAGAAGTTTTTGTCCCTCTCTATATTGTACTTCGGTTTAAGAACTGATCTCACAACCGTGTTATCCACCTAACTTCTAACAGTTGAAGTCTTTTGTTTTCAAAGTTTCAGGCTTTTTCGGATCAAATGGCTCTTCTGGCCCTTTTGACGCTTAATTGGATCTTACTTCCGGTTCTTGGAGACCAGGGTAAGTGTATGGGTTTTTTCTGCTCTCAGTTTTCTGCTAGTAAACTGTTTTCCACCCGGCTTTCATTCTCATCAAGGCCTTTTTTAATTCGCTTCATTTTTTTTTATTTTTCTCTTTTGTTTTAATATATTCAGTCAATTCGGGTTTAGTTTAGTATTCGAATAGAAAAACTCAAGGAGAAAAAAACATTAAAATACAGTATCAAACCATTTGCCAATGTAAGACCAAATGTTTAAATCGAAATAGTATTATAGACAGTAGATAGACAAAGGCACCTCTTGCTTTTAACAATTTGCTAGGCTTAGTAGTAACTTTCTTTTTCTTTGTGACTTTGTAACGTTAGCTGCAAAACAACCATTTTGGCTAACATATATATAAAAATCGTTTGTGCCTATTAGATCTTTTGGTGTTTTAAACACTAACAGAATAAATACGTACTATTGCCTAGACTGTAAGGAAAAACATCTGTCTCGCTTTAGATTTAATTTTTTCGAGCAAAGAACATGATCGTGCCTGGCGAGGATCGAACTGGGGACTAGTGCACAGCCAAGATCGTTATTACATCTTTTGCAGGCGTTCTCGCGGCCCCTTGAAAAAGCCATAATTTGTTTACCTTTTATTTTAACTTTTGAATTGTTGTGTAGTTTCGAACTTTGGCTGCAAGGAGATCACAGAAAAGGTTTCTGAAGAATTCCGGCGATATTTCCTAAACATTAACTTCTCCATCAATATTCTCAGTTCGGGTGAAGGTTTCCACGAGCAGAGATCAGAAACCATGACGTTAGTCGAAATAACTTCACAAACCTTTGGTTCCTTTTAGGCTTATTTCGGAACTTTTAGTATACGGCAAGCTCTCCGGAGTTGGGCTATGTCGTTGACTCTTTTCAAACATAGAAAACCGATGTTACTTTGTTTTGCTCGCTCAGCTAAAGATCTGTTTATCTAGTTCATTAACACAATGAGACCAATGGCTTTTAGCATTTTCAATGTCTACCATGCACGACATATTTTGATGAAAGCTCTTGTATC
Source organism: Hydrozoanthus gracilis (assembly GCA_025388745.1). Classification (NCBI taxonomy): domain Eukaryota; kingdom Metazoa; phylum Cnidaria; class Anthozoa; order Zoantharia; family Hydrozoanthidae; genus Hydrozoanthus; species Hydrozoanthus gracilis. The sequence continues at coordinate 6,971 of JANVCF010093326.1, forward strand.
TTATTTTTATTTAGTGTTTGATTTTGAGGGCGCGCTGCCATTGTCCTGGGATAGGCCTGGATCAACTGTTAGTAACAGTGGCGAGCGATACAAACATGGCACGAAATCTTTGAAGTGGACCTGGAGCGCCAACAACAAGTTAACTTTCAATCTCGATTCGTACAATATAAGGAATAACAAAGTACGAACAGGAGGTATCAAGCTCTGGATCTACAGCGAAACCTCACGGCCATCGAAGTGTCTGAAAGATGAGGTAACCCGATCCTGCACTGGCGCATCAACCCATACCTCCTCTTTTCATATTTCCTTGGCCTTCACTGGTTGGCGAGCAGCCTGGGTCGGCTATAAAGAGTTCAAGAACTGTCCAAGAAATGAGCCATCTTCATGTTCAAGAGGAAAACTAAAAAAATTGGTTTTTCAAGCACCTGCTACCGCAGGAACTGTCTACATAGACCTGCTACGTTGGGTGGACAAAATGAGCAGACAGTCACGTGATGACACTGTTCCTCTCATTAAATCGTCACCTTGTCTAACTTGCGCAGAGCTAAAGACCGGAGTATGGGAGCAGGACGTGCTTCGTAAGTATAAAAGGTCAAGTTTTTGGTTTCAGACCTACAGGTGGAGCTTCTTTCAAGTTCCCAGCGCCCCCTCCATTGAAGCTAGTCAACTAACAACCAAACTCGGTGAAATTGATCTTATCAAGAAGCGGTTGATTAACTGGTATGCAGATGAGAAGATTTCGTACATCAAACTTGAGCTCCCTGCTGGAAAAAACCATCCGCCGACCGTTTCTACCGTCAATTTTTATTTACGGAAACGTTGGGACGATCTGATGACAAACGTCAACAGAGGTTACCGAGAGTTTAACAAACTAAGTGTGTCAACGGACTCAGCAAAGAGAATTACCGGCTCACCACTCTTCTGCAGGGTAAGCTAAGATCGCTTAATTTAAAACGTTAAATACTGAAAAACATAATGACTAGACTTTTTTTACTTTGTTAACTTAATATACAAGATACACAAGGTGTTGCTATATGTATATAAATCTGCTCTATCAAAAAGAGCAAAACCATATCTTTATTTAAACACGTTATCAGTCCTGTATGTGGACCTGTTGACGACTTTACGCAAAATGAAGAGAGGCAAGATAGGGAAGCCTTTTAAATTTTAACAATTGAATTAAATAACAAAAGACCACTGGATTTGACTTGGTCAGTATTTGCAATCTGCATTGTTTAAAACAGTTTACCCTCTCAAACAACAGTTATTTAATTACATTAGTAAATATTTCTAATGACATTTAAAACATCATGTTCAGCCACAGTTGATCATTGTTAAATCCTGCATTTTTTATTTAAGTATAATAATCAAATGAAAATGATAATACTTTATTTCTAAAGAAAAAATTCAACCTACGTTTTCAAATTCGCCGTATAAGTGTTAATAATAAAAGATCACTTTTGAATGAAAGTTGTACTAACGACGAGCAATTCTGGAAATGTTTTTCTAGTTAAGAAACTTTAGAAATCTGTTGTTAGAAAGTGTCAGTTCAAAGTTTTTATTGATTTTCATCTCCTTAGAATTCGAAATATGGAAAATCTACAGCAACTGGAACAGATCGAAAGTTTGTACACGTAATGCACAAAGTACTGCTTCCATTGGCTTTGGAGTACCACTTGAAGTCTCGCCCATTGGAGATATCCAACACTGCATGCCAGTGGGCAAAATTCTATGATGACACTAAAACCTGTACTAACTTTAGAACTGATGATGTAAAAGCAGTGGTAGGAACCGATACAAGTATGAAAACTGTTTGTAGCACAGCATACGACAGACACACCGGAAGTGAAACTCCACCGGGTTGCTGTACTGAAGCCTACTCAGGCAGTTATTCTAAAATCAAGTACGCTATTGCTCAGCTTAACTTAAAGCGAAAAAACAATTTACTTCTTCTGTTCAAGTATATCAAAGATCAAGGCTGAGCGCGAGGTAGTGGTGTTGGGTCCACGGATCATGAAATGAACAAAAGTGGTGCAGGGTTTTCGCATGCATTTTTCCTGTTGAGAAATGAACTGCAAGCTGATGGACAACTGGAGGACCAACTTGAAACACTAAAACATTATACCGACTTCAATGAAATTTACCAAAAACCTTACGATTTCCAAGGAACAACGGCTGATCGAATGAGAACCATTTCGCTGTATCGTTTGATGGCAGTGATTTTGATGCCGGAAGAAGCACCCAGTGCTTCGGGTGCTAAACCAAAAGCAAAAGCCAAGGTGAACGCCATGAAAAACTACGTTCGACGGTTCAATAGCATTGTCAGTATCAATAAAGGAATAGGAGGAGTCATAAAGCCGGACCACACTATATTCCATCATCACGTGTTTTATGGAGCAGCCTATGGGCTTTACGCTCTCCATGCAGTAGCTTTCCTGCATGCGCAGTACTTGTTGGATGGTACGAGTTTTGGGGTTTTGTCATCTGCAAGTTTGACAAACATCAAGAAAAGTCTCGACGTTCTCAAAGTTGCGAGTGTAAAGTACTCAACACCTAACAGCCTTGCAGGAAGGTTCCCAAACTATTCAAAAGGAGTTTTAGCTCGAATTGTACCGGCATTTGCGTATCTTGCGATATCAGCCCCCAAGATGAAGGTGTCTAGTTTTATAGATGTATTTTTTCCGGAAGTGTTGTCATATTTTCTCATTTCATTCCATTTTTAAGGAAAACTTTTAAACGAAATAGGTTTCCTCTCGATGTTTTTCTTACTTGTTTTTTTCAAACCAATAAGAGACAAATCATTCTGTTTTGGTTACCCAGCTGTAGTTTATATTTTGATTTTGTTTCAAAAATGTCCTTTTTATGTTTTTCTTACTTGTTTTTTTCAAATCAATAATAAACAAATTCTGTTCATTGTTTTTCTTTTTTACTTGTTGTTGGACTATTGAGATTGTTTTCTGAATGATAAACTCTGCTAATTCTAAGGAAACCTTTTAAATAAAGTAGTAAGGAGTTCTTTTGAGTTAACTGAGGCAAAGTACTTTCCAGAAACTTTGCATTCTTTTCTTCATCATCATCATCATATTCTTCTTTTGCTACTCCTAGATTGGAAGTACCACCACACTTGGAGATCTGGGTAGCTTGAAGGTATCTGAAACCAAGGCTTTCCATAGGTTTTATGACATTGGAGACGACCAAGATTGCGGCAGTGACTCCACAAAAAATGACGGAAACACTCGAGTCTTTAAACAGCACCTTTGCATCGGAAGAATACAGAAATCGATATTTTACTTTAATACCCTAGGATCACTTCAGATTATGGAGAAGATCAAAACAAAGGCGGTTGATCAAAAACTTACCAAAGAGTCTGCTCCTGAAGGTCATTGGGCAAAAAACTTTGGTGCAATTTCTATTTATCGCCGAGGGAACTGGGCTGTAACTATGAAAGGTTTTAATCATTTTGTTTGGGATATGGAACAAAAAAACAACAAACAAAATGTGTATGGCCTTTATCAGAGTCACGGTGCTTTACAAATAGCAAATAGTGAAGAACAGCTAAAGTACCAAGACGTCAACAATGGATGGGACTGGACCAGGGTTCCAGGAACAACTACAATCGGATTTGGTATCAAAGATCTAAAAACGGTCAATCAAAGAAGATTTGGGATAAAAAGATTTGCTGGGGGAGCTACGTTCAGTGGACGAAATCCTTACAACTTGAATTCCTTAAACGGAGTGTTCGGAATGGATTTTGAACAACCGTCATACGAAGTTGCAGATGGCTCTCCACTAAAAGGCGTTTCTTTCAAGTTCAAAAAGTCAGTGTTTTTTATGACGATTTTCTTGTGTGCGTTGGAAATCGTATTACTACTAGCGGAGTAACTGGTAGCAAGATAACTCAGACGACCCTTTTTCAAGATAAAGTGATCGGTACAGTACCCACTGGTTCCTCGAGTTCATCTACTTTTAAGTGTGGGAGTGGATCTAGCAAGACACCCGACAATTGGGGAGACGTAGCTAGTGTTGTGCTTGAAGATATGAGTGGAAACAGGTAAAGAAAAGAAAAGGTGTATACATGTTTTATGTAATTAATCTTTCTCGGAACAAATCAAAATGAAAGTTTAAGGGTTTAGCTCTCATATGCGTGTTCGATGGCTCAAATCCAAAAAAGTGGTATACGTGCTTGTTCGAGATAAATAAATGTAAAAAAACAGCCGCGATAAAAGTGGGGTAATAGGCTTTATACTTAGTGTTAGAGTTAAGATAACAGTTAAGGTTATGGGTAAAATTTCTGGTTAAGACAACTTTTAGGGTATGGATAAGGACAAGGGTTAGAGAAGTATTCATTTTTTATACTAGAAAAAAACATTTTAGAAAAAATCAATTAACTAATAACGAACTACTGTGACTTTCTAATTAAATTAAAACTAACTAGAACATACACATCTTTTGCGTTCGACGAAGGAGAACGCATACTAATCGCGGTCTCAGTCAAGATTTTATATTGGAGAGCAATTTGGTGGTACGTTCGGAGGACCGGCTTATTAAAGCCACGACTTCAAACGCGACCGCGTGAATGGCAAAGAATCACTGTGCCCGTTGAGTTATTATTGTGGCCTATATTGTGTGCTCAGGTTTTCGTCGCAAATTCCGAAGGAAAGCTCGTGTAGGGAAATGCAAGCGGCGTTGTTTATCACAACATTATAAAGCTGTTTAGGACGTATTTTGCAGGAAAGAAACGTTGCATTTCGCGTAAGATATCACGTTTTGAGTTGATTTATTGTGTATAGTTTTCGTCGCCAATTTGGAAAGAAAATCTCACTTATTCGTTATTAATACGTTTACCACAATTTATTGTTATCAAAACAATACTCTAAATCCAAGTTGTGTAACTATAAACTTTACTTCATCAGTATGGAGTGTTTTCAGTGTTTCATGTTGTATATAAGATATGTTGATTTGTTAAGCGTCGCTCAGAAAGACGTGTATAACTGAAATAGCTGAGTTCGAATATCCAAGCATCATACTATTGTACTGGTGTCGCATCTGTGTAAGAAACAGCAACAAATTTTGTTCGTTATTTTATAAATAGTATCCTCGTGTTTACCTCGCTACATTCAGAAAAGTGTATCATCAAGGAAAAAATAGATTTATATCGTTTCATGCACTTATGTCTTATCGAGTGTTCGCATTCTAAAACAGAACATCCGAGCATTTCTTGTAGGAAGTCATTGAGTTCAGTCATTGTTGGTTTATTATCCGGCTCGACTTATAACGTGCTTTTTAAGGAATTACATGATGTAAACATAACCAATAATAACAATATAACTGCAATAGAAAAGACCTTTAGCTTCCCTCGCAATGATTGACAGATTACAATTTGAATAGTTTATAGTAACAGCGTTGTTACTAG
>JANVCF010093659.1:0-12380 GCA_025388745.1 Hydrozoanthus gracilis
TCACTCACTCACTCACTCACTCACTTATTTACTTACTTACTTACTTACTTACTTACTTACTTACTTACTTACTTACTCGCTTACACTCCGTGTAGTTTTGAAAGGTTTTAGTGACATTCCTCTCAATTTCCTCTTAATACCTTTGTACTATGCAACACTTTCTTTTCAATCAATCGGAATGTGTTCCAAAACTCCAATCAGACTGAAGATTATAGATTTTGGTAAGAGTACCAGATGCGTGGCATCCCCATCATTTTCACTCACAAAGTCAGAGTGGCGCGCATAGTGATCATGTTCGTCCTCTAAAAGCAAAAATGAATAAGAATGACAAATATCACAGAAGGATTGGGAGTGTTGGCGGAATATACAATAGGAGACAATTTTCAGAGATGGCTAATAAAGCCAATCGTCTCCTATTGCAGTGGGGACAGGGGACGTGCGGTGCTTAGTCGAGGTAGGAAGTTGTAACCAGTCCTTCCCTGCCGTTTCTGCTCTTAATGTCCCTGACACGTCTTTCCTCAAAGTCAGCTACACCAAATTTTTCGAGGGAATACAAGGCAGTACGTTATAATAGTAGTAAAAGCAATATTATATTCTATCTTTAGGGGAGACAAACACTGAAAGACATCACTGCTACCTAAGTCCAAATGGTCGCTTGTACTGCACTGCAGCTCCCATGGGCTTTTTACTCCTGTGCAACTTCTTCGTCCTCATCCAAACAATCAAACAAGTCAGCCGCGTTAAACAGGTAACACCAATAACTTTTCAAGAAAAAGAAAGAAAAGAAAAACATGTTTTCTTAAATATGCAACTCAAACTTTATGAGACAAGCAGTTGTCAAAAATTGGATTGGGCATAAACAAAACGTCATGAGGCAAGACATATTGACTTGTACTCATAGTAAGAAACAAGTTACATACAATTATAATTTCGGGATTAAAAGTTAACGAATAGAAGAAGCCAGTAAAACCTTAGCTTCAGTTGGTTGTTGAATCTAAACTTTTGAATCAGTCGAACGCTCTCTACCTCTGATCTATAGCTACTTGTTCCTCAGTAGTGCGAGTAATGGTCAAGATTGACACATTAAGACAACGGCAATATACCCGATATAGACATGTCGCAGGTCAAACAGTACTGCTTACATCATCTTTGACTAGAAGATCAATTACCCTAAAGCACCGTTTAGATGGAGAAAAGTTGTCCAGTGCACCCGGGTACGCGCCTACTCGAATGGCCCTGTACATACTAGCAAACCATGTTTGTAAATTTTAGCAAACATTAAAAGCTTAATATCTGGGATGTACTAGGAATCTTATTCTAATCCTTTTCCAACGAGTGCTCGAGATGGATTGAACGCAGCAAAAAAAGATTCGATTCTTGATAAAAAATAGCAGCAACAAAACCTTGTAAATTAATAGATACTGTGTAATCATCTTTTTGTCACAGGAAGCGCCAAACACTCCTGGTAAGAAAGTGCTGCTCTCTTTTGTGGTGTTTGGTCTTACAATGTCGTCACTGCTTGGTCTGGGCTTGCTCATGGAACTTGTGTACCCAATCAACGACAACCAAACTATCGAGTTTGTATACCTCATCTTGAACTTTTGCCAAGGTAAGCACATTATATAACGGCCCTCCATTAAGCGGCCACCCTCTACTAAACGGCCACTTCTTAAAGTCCCGGAAATATTTTGCAGTCATTTACTTTAAACTGACCCTCTATTAAGCGGCCACGGCCTTCAATGAGTGGTCCGAGATAGTATTTTTGTATGTATATTTACCTTCATTAAGCGGCCACCTCAAAAAAGCTTGTCACTTTTTGGTGAAGAAAGGTAAAATATGAAACAGGAGTCATTTTAAGCGAAATCACTTTCTTTGTTTTAAGTGAGAATATCGTTTTACAAGGATATAGTGTCAGTTTTCAAGCGAACAGTTAAGCAAGCAATCCTTGTCTTGTCCCTGACTTGTTGGTAGCTTTCTAAAAAGACTTTTGTTATTTGAGGGTATTAAAACCAATAAACAAACAATTGACCACGCCCAAGGCTCGTTTTTTACGAACCTCCATTTAAGAGGCCACCTCTATTAAGCGGCCGGTACCAAGTCATTCCCCGAGGGTGGCCGCTTAAGATTGGTTCGACTATATTTGTCAAACACGGTATGTGAAAAAATTGTCTATGAGAGGTTACTCGAAAAGAGTCACAGTAAACCTGGTTTTCCATACTTGCATGATGACTAGTACTTGATGTAAATATTTGGGAAGATAGCAGAACATAGGAGAGGATTAAGAATCGAGGGGATGACTTTTTCCTAGTTTAGTTGCTCTTTTGTATCTGCGTCTATGGCAACGAATGAAGGTATTTACCTGCAAACTGTATCGATGGTTAACTAGTTACAAGTATGAAAGCAGTACTTGGACCATTTGCTGAGATAGATATGGAATACAAACAAAGTTGTTAATACCTGTTTCTTTTCTGCAGGCATTTTTGTTTTTCTCACCTTCGGTGTAAACTACAAAAGTATATTCAAACTATCTATTATAAAAGAAAACGGCAAGGCTGAAAAAGGAAATCGCTGCAAAAAAGAAGGTAAAGGAAGAAAAATTGCACCTGCTATCGAAGATATCGATTTACAGCCAAATGAAAAAAGCGAAGCAGTCCCACTCGAAAACATCCACTGCAAACAAAGCCATCATACCGAAGAACTTTACCCCTGCAAAACCTCTGAACGTCAGGCTGGTCATCGCAAACAAGGAAACGCGACCGTGCACGAAGAAATGTCTTCTTTTAACTAATTAACTGCAACGTATCAGGAAGTCCAACCGTCCTTGGCAACATTGGGGGATCAATAAAGCACCTAGAACGAAAACAATGAAGATTTCTCACACAGAGGCTGTAATCTTAACTCCATGGTTTTTGCATGAACAATTAAACGAACTGTGGAGGGGGTAGCGTGGCTCAGTGGTTGGTTGCCGGATTTGCAAACGGTTTTTCCGGGTTTGTCTTCGGTTATCCCAGAGCCAAATCCACCACGCTTGTAAATAGCCAACTGGTCTGCCTCCAACCAGTTTGGATTCTTAAATGTAGTTGTGTTTGTTTGGAGTTTCAACTATGACATGCACACTGATGAAAAGCTCCTGGGGTGTTGCCATTATTATTATTAATAATATTATCATACATTTATCGTTATTGTTTTTAATATTAATATTTTCATTATTATTATTATCATCATTATCATTATTATTAGTAGTATTATTATTGTTGTTGTTGTTATTATTATTATTGTTATTATTATTATTATTATTGTTGTTGTTTCGTATGTTAATCTTCCTTGTATTAAAATGACAGAAGACTGCAGCTTAGGAAATTGTGTAACGATACCTGTAGTATAATAGACAATGTTTAAGTTTCAAATTCCAAGAATAGAGAAGTTAACAGTATTGAAATCTGAAGGCCGGTTAAGAGTTAGCTTTAACGGCATTAATGTACTATCTGGTCATTAGTCAACTTTTAGCTTGTTAAGTTTAAGTGATGCACGGCAGGAAACGCTTGTTAAAAAATGATCTTCTTATATTGAAGAACTTGAAGGCCGCAGTAAATAGTACACGCTTTTTCATAAGAACCAGTAAATTTTTCCGAGGTTCATTGTTCTTAATTTTTTGGCGATTTGAGCCTCAAATTATTCTTAAAATGTTATTATTTTTATGTATATTTAAATCGAAGAAAAACTAAGCCAAAAGTGTTGCATTGTTTATGACTGTAATTGAAAACGAATTTGGTCAATTTATCCCTGCGAATTTATCGTGGAATCGCCGACATTTTACCCGAGACGTTATCCAGTGATTATAAACTGCGAAGCATTTCTTGTTTATTCTTTAATGTTCAGTTAAATTAAAGATCGAGGTTCAGTAAAGTTTTCAAAACAATTCAGCCTCAGCTCGTTCTTAAATTGTTCTTAAATTTTTGCCAATCTGAACCTTGTTGTTCTTATAAAGTTGTTCTTACAAAAAAACGTGTATATGAATAATTTACTTTAAGATCTGTTGTACATGCAGAAAAAAGCCTCAAGCAAAAAGAAATTTAAAAGTCTATGAGACTTATAATGACAGCTAGCTATAGATAACCAATCCCATCACGATTTGTCCTCTAAATAAAGATTTAAAGTTCAACAGTTAAAGCGAGAGTATCATTGAGTTACTGGGTATGTTCAAAATTAGCAAAGTTAGCACCACAGCTAAATCTTCTCGTTGTGTCTAAGTAAGTATAAAGTGTATACCAACTTTTATGTAGAACAAAAACGTGTTATTCACGTGTTAGTCTACAATACTCTTTGCAACCTATGTTCTTATTGATATCATAAACCTAATGTCGCAAAATTTGTTGCTTATAATTTTATTTAACAATTATTCCTCAAAACCTGCATGTCAGCATAAAAATGTGAGGATAGTTCATGCCATTTTGATGGCTCAGTGCATTGAAAGTTAAGTGCTGAAGAAAATGCCTAATTGAAGATTGAAGTACTTACTACTGCCTAGAATATTTTCAAGTTTTTCAAGTTTTTTTTCCAAGTTAAAGAACCCAATAATTATAGCGCTCTTCTGAAAACAGCAGGATATCGGAGTTTGAGAGATATGTTTTACAAAATGTTTGAAAAGACAAACTGTTCACAATGAGGTTTATGTTAATCATGTTTGGGTTTTAAAGATTTACAAAAAAGCCACAGTTCAAAGCCGCTTTTGTGACGATTATTGCTTAAATTATTGAAGACCAACAAAGGAAAAGGAAAAAATAAAATACTTTTAAAAACAGTTTACTCCAAATCATGGTAAATAGCCTAAAAGACGGGTAGAGCCGAGTTGACTATATATCATCTCATATGCCAAAAACGCAAATGATATAATTGTTTTATTAAATTTCTTGAGTTTTCTAAGCCTATCAATACTTGGAACTGAAAATTTATTCAGAACCATATTTTAGTTTTGCAACACTACACAATCAGTTTCCATATATGGTCATATATGAAGACAAATAACAGGAAAAGGGTCTCGTGGAACTAAAAGGAGTCGAATAATTCAAAGAGCGAATCCAATTACTTCGAGCTTGCCTCTGTCAATGGATTAGATCAATTAAAGGGTGAAATAGGAATTAAGCAATACTCTGGAAGAAACTAGCTTTAAAAATAAAGTAAAAAAAACAAAATAGCACTGTTAATACGGCTCTGCGCAAAAGCCGAAAATTAGAGGTTTTTTCTGTAACAAAAACTCGACTGACGGCATTTCCTGTGAGCACTTTGTTTTTGCTCGATTCAATCTCATTTGAACTTAGTTTGAAGTGCTATCCTACAATGTGTGTGGTCAGTGAAACAAAAAAAGAAAAAATCAAACCAGCATAGAAATGTAGCGTGAAAGGAGAGCGAAACTAAAACCAATTTTGTTCCAGTCAAGCTTGGAAGTCTTAACTCTAATTAAAGAGCAAATTTGAGTTGCCAAGCATTTTGCAGGTTTGTATAATTCTAGTCTTCCGAATTGCCAGCGTTGAGTCTTATGGGGATTTTAAGTGTTGCACGCGCAAAAACAATCAATCGGCTAGATTTTGCCAAACAACTGAAAGACCTCTTTTCCTGTTAACGCCCTAGATATATATAAGAGCTGACAGCCGAGATTGAACTTTAGATAAGCAATACTCGAGGTTGAAAACTTATCAAATCATTCGTTTCTGGTCTCATAAAAATCGAGAGTAGAGACTGGCACTACAACCAAGTAAGTTACGTCACAATTCAAAACCGTAAAACTGAACAAAATTAATTGCTTGACGTTAGTTATATGCGAAGAATAATCGAATTTGTGCTGCTGATCATGATATTGATATGGACTTCATAAATGTTTATTCGAGACCAATTTTGTTATACAGTGGAGGATTTCTTTAAACTAGACGGTGCGCGAAACAAATTAGTTAAGGTCATTCCACTGAAATAGAACCTGCATCTAAATTTTTGTCAAACTTTCCTCATTTGTCAATCATTTTATGTGAACTGAAAAATGGTATAAAAAAGGGGTGTGCCCGTGTTAACTTTCTTGATATGATTGATACAAGTATCCCCTTCAGGGCTATTTTTCTGTTATTGAAAGCAGGGAGGTGCGAGTCTCAACTGAAACATAATGGTGCACCTCCCTGTTGTAAGCTTGAAATTTAAACTATAGATTCCTCATGTGGTTAACCAAGATAACATCGAGGAGCGTAAGGGAAATAAAGTAAGATAACGCAAAGAGTTCTTCTGCATTAGAAGAATGATTTTCTTGTGATTTTCAGCAAAAACATTTTTGTTAACACGGCATTTTCGTGTGCTTTTGTCGTGACCATATTTCCAGTACCTAAAAAAAACAGTGATGTTTTTTTTATTTTTCTAACATTTTTCCACACTTGTAACACTCAGATTTTTTTCTATTTTGTCTCTTCAGAGAGTCCTGTTGAAATTTGATTGATTGACAATAAAAATTGTGGGGTACCCGTGCTTGTTTAGGAGAAACTCTAGGAAAACTGGCAAAACACGTGCTTTATTACCACATTTCCGCGGGGAGACTGGAACAAGTTAAACAAATGCCCCATATACTATGAAAAAAACTATTTTTTTGCATTATTTTTTCTGATATGTTTTCGAGAGCTCAACATTCACTAGAATATGACAAAAATGTATAAACATTTAAAAATTTCCAATATGTGCAGTAAACATGCGCAAACATGCGCTACTTTTCCTGATGTTTCGTACGATATCTCCGTCCATGATTTGAATCTGCAGAATCGCACCTCTTGTAACACAGCTGGTATGAAGGGGAATCAGCTTGAATATTTTAAGATTTTTCGGATGAGTTTTAAGTTGTACTTTTTTCCTTGAAGATTGATATCTTTATAGCGCCGACCCGCTAGCTATCAAGGGAAATTTTTTCATCTTTCAATTGGTATTTTTAGGGCAATTTTTAAGTATCTTTTAGGGCATATATTTAACTTCGGGGCTTTTCCGACGGTAATACCTACCCTTTTGATCTCGAAAAATCAACGCTTTTTGTTAATGCTTCCCAAAGCTTAGTAAAGCATTGGTCAAATTTAATAAGTTAATACTTAAAAGCCAAATGTTATAGGTTTTGTAGGCATTACGGTCGGTTGATACGCGTTTTTATCTACTTTCATTTGTCTTACGAATTTGAACTGAAACATGGAAGAATTGCACCCTCTCAATGAAAGAAAACTTCTCATATTCCAATAAGTAAATCCCATATATATCAATCAATGAACGAACCGTAGCAGCGGCCCAAGACTTGACCATAATGTAGAGGTGTCCGTCTTAATGCAAAACGGTTGAAACTTAGCTAAACAGACAGCAAACAGCTCAGAACATACATACAAACATACTGACTGAATAACAGTTAAATACATACATACATATTAACATGAATAAAAATTTCTTTAAAGACAAAACTATTGTAGTTCAATTAATTCTAGCTACATGACAAGTGAGAACGATAAGCCTTAAGGTCACCACGATTTGCTCCCGCTGTGATAAGCTCATTTTTTAAAAAGCCATACGTATACTGCGATTGGTAAACTTAAGAAAGCTCAACTTGAAACATTGAATTTTACTTCTAATTTTGTAAGATCTTAATAGATTGGAAAACAAAATGTCTAACGGATAAACAGTTATCGCTTTTCAAACCTTTCGACACACTCGCTTCCCTGAAGCTTTCGGATTGGTTTTAAAATTGAATGACACTGTTTCTAGAATAAAACTAGAAAACCGACTACCAGGGCCTAGACATGCACGACAAATCGAATAACTATTTTATTACTAGTTTCACAAGGCTCGCCGCTCTCGAGGTCACATCGACTGAGGCCAGGGGGCGATGACGTCACGAGAAGCTTCCGCAACGTGATTGGCTTATTTTTTTTCTATTGTTACATTACACTTACGCACGCGGCTATGACCCAATTTTTATTTACGGTAGCCGATACATAATTCATAAATACACAGATATTTTCATTATTGTTATTGTTATTGTCTTTGAATGTTTTTTTCTTCCGTCTTATCATTATAATCATTATTAACATTATCGTCATTGTTATTTTTAGAATTGATATTATTATTATTATTATCATTGTTATTATTATTATTATTATTATTATTATTATTAATGTTGTTATTACTATTATTTTTTTCTATTAGTGTCATAAAAATAATGTTATTATATGCGTGTTAGGCTTCTTAATCTTCGATGTCAGTCACCGAGGAAGACGCGTCGAGGCCAACTAGATATGCGTGCTAAAGCGCGGCAAAAATTGCCCAAACAACAGGTGTTTTCTCCTGCTCAACGTAACAAACAGGACACTGTGAAGTTGAAGTTAGTAAGGATTCAAACTCAGTTGTGAAGCTAGCCAATGATCAATAAAAGTGTTCATTCAAAACCGACAAAAATATAGCAAAGTTTTTTCAACAAATTAATGCAAAATATGTAACGGTGTTTAGCAAAGACGAGTTAAGAGTTTGAATATTTCACTCTTTTTAACCTTCGTGAGAACTGCCAAGACGAACAAAAGAATCCATGAATAGTTAAAAAGCGCTTTCAAAAACAATTCACCGTAGAGTTTAATTTACACGAACATTTTATATAGAAATCGAAATTTCTCAACTGACGCATGGTCAATTCTTTTAGAATCACCGACTTTTAATGGAATCGCGATACATGTCTTTACAAGATAAACTTCAATTTGTTTAGTAACCGCAAAGTGATAACAAAAGTTCGAATGTTGGACCAAATGCCAGTGGATGGCAGTGTGGTTTCTTTTGATGCAAACATCGACAATCTCAACTTCAACATGTCAAGCATTAAGTTTGCGCACCGGTACATTTAAAAAATAATAGAGAAACGGAAGAATCAAGACCGAGTTACATAGACTGAATATAGAAACATCGACCAATATTGGCTAGAATAAGTTACCTGGCAAGAATATAAGCAGACAGGTGCACAAAGAAAGAAAACGTCATGATAAGATTAGATAAAACATCTAAAATACAAAAATTTAAAAATACCCAATAAGATCTCTGGTGAAAGCGGAACTACCAGATCTGTGCCTTCTCACTTTAGTTCTACTTTATTCATCGAGTTTTGAACGAAGGTTTGTAACAAGAGTACATTTTCGTTCTTTGAAATCTCGCGATAAAAATATTCAGATAGACACGACGGATAAAGTCATACCGATACATTTGTTTTATATATCAGAGTTCCACAACAAGAAGTTGGTCTCGCGAACAACAGCGCATGAAGTTAGCCGATAACCTTCCTTTGGAGTTTTGTCACAGATGTAAGTAACTAAAGACTAGAAATGCTTTAGTAATTTTGTACCTTGTGGTACCGTATTCACTCAAAGATTTACTCGAGGTGTAAGAACCAACAATTCGTTTCTTTATCTCCTTTTATTGTGTACACCAATGTTGAGTCACGCCACAAGCTGGTCTTTATTGATCTTGAAACAGGTTAGAGTTTTTTTTAGAAACTACTTCGAAAGTGTAGAATGCCTGATTAAAGTGTCGATAGCTGCGTGGGAGGCACATTTGGTGCAAGTAGTATAGCTACAACAGAAAAAGAACTAGCATGGTTCAATTAATATTGCCAAAATGCACATATTTGTAATTGAAGACTTGTATTACCTTGAAGCTAAGCAGAACTATGTTTCTTCATAGACTTTCAGTTTCTTTTGCTGTAAATAAACGAGTTATTATCTTCATTTTAGCTCTGAAAATATGAAAAAAATCGTTTAAGCTTGCCTAAAAAACGTTAAAAACTTATCTATTTTCACGTTGTTAATTATTTATAGATCAGGCCTAATGTTTTAATTCATCATCTCCTGCTAATTCTAAAAATAAAAAGCTACTTGTTTTGCTATTGAGAAGCAATACCTAGTTTTGATAATTTCCGGACTCGATGTGCAACTTGCTTTAGCTTCGAAACCTTTTTCCGTCCGTTTTTCAACTATCTTTTGTTACTTTTTTTCTTGTTTCGTAAATCCAGGTGTTCAGGCAAGATGAAACAAAATTCATTTTCGATTCACGCCATTCGAATTCTTCTATCATTAACTATCGATGTGTTTACAGTTTACAAGAAATTGTAGAAAACAGAAGTCCGAGTAATATCGAGAAAATGATACGACCAATAGTGCAACAGTTTTTGTCCACAAATAAACCAAGTAGCTAGTCGGAAAATGATTCATTTCTATACTGAATTTGAAAACAAGCTTGGACGTATGCCTTTGAAAATGTAAATGAACATTTTTAATCAACATTTTCATCAGCAAACAAAACCAAGAAATATCGAGAAAATGATTCGTTTCTATTGACTTTTATAACAAACTAACAAACGTAAGCCTTTGAAAGTTTAGTGTTAATAATCAACAATTTTTATCAACAAACAAATCCAAAGTTATCGAGAAAATCATTCATTTTTACTGACTTTAATAACAAACTTGGACGTGCACTTCGAAAATATAAATTTAGTCGACATTTTTTATCACCAAACTGAAAACCAAGAAATAGCAAGAAAAAGTTTCATTTCTATTGACTTTAAGAACAAGACTGGATCTATATACAATGAAAATGTAAATGAGCAAAGCATAGACTCCAAAGAGATTTCCAAAATAGATTACTCTTCTTTGAAGAAACTGACAAAGAAACAACTCATTCTGAAGGCAAAATACTTGAGTAACAGTTTCGCCGGATTGTAATAGTTATCGAGTATATATTTGTTCTGTCCGTGATTCTATTGTTTAAGTTCTTTAAGTATTTCGTTCAAAAAATTTGGACGTAGACTTTGAAAATGTAAATGCAATCATTACTTTTATCAGCAAACGGAAAACCAAGAAATATCAAGAAAAAGTTTCATTTCTATTGACTTTAATAACAAGCTTGGACGTATATGCATCGAAAAAGTAAATGAACAAAGCATAGGCTCCAAATAGATAACTATTCCTTGAAAAAGCTACAAAGAACAACTCGATCTAAAGATAAAATAGTTTAGCCACAGTTTCGCGAGATTGTAAAAGTTATTTAGCTCCATTTATAATCTTCATTTGTTCTATTGGGCGTTGTTCTCTTATTTACGAGCTTTAAATACTTGGTCTCCGAAAATATCTCAATCAAAAGATAAAAACTGAATACGCTGAAACATGGCTGTGGACCTTAAAAATGTTATGTTTTAGAAGTTTTAAAATAACAGAACACTTGCCATTAAGAACCTCAAACCGATGCTAAACGGAGAGCCAATCATTCGAAGAGCTGATAGTTTTTACCAGCCCGCTGTGGGGGCGATTAGAACCAGTTGAAACCAGTTTTCATTTTGATCTTGTTTACCGATCACATCAGTCGTTACAAGTCAATCATCGAGGCAGTCTGTTTCAGTCGGCTTCTCAAACTTAAAACTAAAATTCGACTTTGCTACGAACAGTTATGGTACGACTGACCTCAAATACTTGATGTTAGCTGATGCATAAGTAACAGATACGTTATAAGAGAGTGTATGTTAAAAATGTAAACTACTATCTAGTTTGGAATAAATTTCACTTACTTCTAACATGTCGTCTTCTTGTGTTTTCTTCCGGTTTTTGTGCCATTTTGGGTCCGTTTGGTAGAAATATTCGAGATATCATTAGAGGTAAATGAGATTTATTCCAAGATAGGTAGTAGTTTGATATACTTAGATATTCAATAGAAATTCCCATACAATCTCTTATACGGTAGCAGTTATCTATATGTATTAGCTAACACTAAGTACATGAAGTCGATCATACTTAGGCTCGTGGATACATGATAAACAAATAAAAGAAGAATCTTACGTTTGGGAAGCCTGTGAACTATATAAAAGTCTATCCTTCAACCACAGATTGCAGGTTTTTAATATACCTTCCTTCATCGGACAGTCAATAAATATATCGCATGTATTGTTCTAGCAAGACTTTTACCAGCATCCTCTGTTAACCAATCAAATAAATCGCTATAAAGTTGCTGCCATAAACGATGTTGCGTTGAACTTCTTCCCTGTCTTCCTATTCGGTTTGCTTTCGATGCCTGGTGGCTAAGCTTCTTCACTCAAAACGAAACACTAGGTAGCCGCTCAATATCGAACCATAACAAAAAGAAAAACAGTTCACTGAGTACCAGGTATTAAACAGAGATTAAATTACAAATAAAAACTTGGCGCTCAAAAAAGAAAAATAGTTGACTTTAATGGACTGACGTTCGAAATAAAAACAGCGTCTTTTCAACTTTTTTGTATTGGTAATCAAATGGTTTGGAGTGCAATTCGGGATTAATCAGCACGAGTAAATATTTCAAAGGCTAACTTAAAA
>JANVCF010094214.1:0-12368 GCA_025388745.1 Hydrozoanthus gracilis
AACTTCGGTATTGACAGTAGTTTTTAAAGTATGGATAGCAACATTTTTAGAGAAATGTTTCGGCTAAGTGGATATCTAGATATCTATGGCTAGGCACCGACACAGAGGGGGTTAATTGTTTTAGTATATGCCAAATTAATAGAACAAATAGTGAATGTCAGTTTCGAAACAAATTAACTTGTTTAAAACTTTCACTCGCAAAAAGTTAGAAAGCGTGTGCTCACTATAAATGTTGTACTTTTTCTTGAAATTTGGAGGCAAAAGAACCTTCGTTCCACCTAAGAATAGAAACACCTCAAATTTCCTTGCCCTTTTTGTGTTAAAGGAAATGGCTGAATCGTATAATTCGTAAATTCACTCTTCCGAGACTGTCGCGAAACGAATTGTCATTTTGACAGCTTAGCTTTCTCAAAACAGTAAATATCCCTGGCTTTCATCTGTTTCAGGAACCACCGCTGATTTGGTGTTTACTAGTTCAAATATTTTATGTTATTTATAACAAACTTTAGAAGTATACTTGGAATTCATGTTACTGGATTTTTAGCGGGATAACCCTATGCCGAATTGATGAATAATGTTTTACACATGTTCTTTGTAGGCCCTAGTTATTTTTACGGCTGGACGCTTTCCACAACAACTGAGACAACAGATAAAGAACGCTACTCTAACTTTGCGAGAAAGAGGTGTAAGGATATACGTCGTTGCCATTGGGTCTGAAATCGATGCACCAAACTATTATCCAGACCTTGTGCGAAGCCCCGATTACTTGTACCTTCCAGGTGGTTATGACCAGATCGGCATTATTAGGCAGGCTCTTGTGGACGGCATTCGTGGAGGTGCAGTTAAAAACTTTATTTTCGTTTGTGCTCCCTTAACCCTTTGTTAAACAGAGGGGTGTGTGTGTGGGGTGGGGGGTGCGGGGGGGGGGAGGGGTGAGGGACAGAAAGCGTCCGATTTCAGTTGTACCGGGTTATCCAATAATACTTAAATCTTGTGACAATTCGTAAAATTTATTCAGATCATGTTTATGATAAAATGTAGTTATTGGGGAACAATCTGTGTCCATGGGAACGGTTCTACTGAAAGCCGTTCTTGGTGATTTTTGTTAAAATTTATTTCCATTATGTATTCTTTCATAACGATGGTAAAGCCATAAACATGTAATTAGCAATCTTAAAACGTCATTCGTGATTCTTGCATAACTTGCGAGTTACGGTGTTGCACAATAGTGTAGCTGCTAGCGAATGAAGGTGTACAATGAACAATTGTTGATTACTGATTTTCCTGCCTGTTTGTAACTATATTTGACGGTTTTGAGAACATTTGAACATTGTGAACATTGAGCTGAAAAGTACTACATGAAATTTCATCAGTTAAAAGTGCTAAGTATGAAACATTTGTAAGAATGACCATCTTAAAAAAGAGGTGAAACGCTGACATGCTGTGATTGACGAAAGGCAAGCAAAAGTGAAACCGACAAAAAAATATCCAAACTGCCCCGAGCGGAAACTCAACCTACGACACCCCGATCACACGGCAAGAGCTCTAACCACTGAGCTACCGAGGCAACTACGGCAGTAGAAGAACAAACGAACCCAAGACAAGCAGTGCAATCCCAACCCATATATTAATTAAGTTTAAGTATAAACTTAAATTTCCAAACTATTTTAAATAAAGTAACGAACTTTCGACAAAAACACCGTTTTTTCCGTTATGACGTCATGGTAATTTAGGTATGATGTCAGCTGCCAAAACCAACATTTAACTCTCTCCTGATTATTTACCACTGTCAGTACGAAAGTTGGTTTTAGTCTGTTAAAGAATATTAAAGGTTCTGGTTATGGGCTGTTTCTGAGCAATAATCCCCACACCACCGCCCCATGCAATTGTGCAAGATTGGTCAGACGAATTTGTATCAGGTCAAAATGTTGCAAGTCAGCTTTGGTTTGCAAAGCGAAGTCTCAGTTTTTTAAGTTATTCTAGTTTCTGGTATCAGTTACTTTTGGAGTTCGAGAGCTATGTTTGTTTCATCAGATAAAGGGCATAAACTTAAAACGTCACAATCCTCTTCTGTAGCCATTTTATCACCAGATCGAAGGCAGTCCTTTTAAAAGTCAGCCGATAAATTTCATTGAAAAGATGGCGTCTTCCTTTACCAATATTGAATGTGAATTAAAAAAACTTACCTATTTACTTTATTTATTTATCTACGTAGCTATAGATCCTTGCAAGACGCACATTTGCAACACTCCTCCGTATTCAAGGTGTGAAGTAGTAAACGATGCTCCGACGTGTACTTGTACCAAAGTGTGCTCTAGGGAAGCTTCTTTGCCGGTGTGTGGGTCGGATGGTAACACTTACGGCTCTGAGTGCTATATGAAGGTTGAGTCGTGTCAGAAAAACAAACTTATCTCAGTTACAAGTCTGGGAGAATGCCGTAAGTTGGTATAGATTTATCCATGAAGAAGAAATTAGAAAGTAACTGATGTGAAGTATATCTTGACCCCGAAGGAAATTTATTTTAAAAGTATCGTTATAATTTGTAGAGTTACAAAATCTCCCTTCAGAAACTTCAAAATAGTTATTTTTTATCCCGAAACTGGGTTTCCAGAAAAAAATGCAAGAACCATAGGCCTTTTGACAAGTTACAAAAAATGGGTGGGCTAGTTTGTTGCACTAAAATAATGCAATTAAGTGCTCGTTTGAACCAACCCAGGCTTTTCTCAAAGGAAAATAAAGTTCAAACCAAGGACAAAATTGAACCACATGATAAATATTCTAAAAAGTTCCCCAGGGCCATAAGAAAGCCAGTGTCAAATAACTTTATATTAAGACGTGATTCCTCAAGATTTTTCCGACTCCCCTCTGCCATTTATTTTTTGTCTTCTTATCCAAGTTTTTTTATTTGAAAAATAACTGAAAAAAATCAACGGTTATAGAGTAAAGAATTTCTTTGAAACTGCTATAAAGTGCTCGTTTAATACAACCCATTATGTAATAACTTTATTAAGACCTACTTTTTCAAGATTGCGCGTTCCTTGGTTATTTGATCAAAAAACGCTGAAGTTTATAGCATGCTTTAACAAGCTCTAAATCGTTGGATTGACTCCACCCGGCCATTGTGAGAAAATTTACTAGTTCTTAAAAACAGATCATGAAGTCAATAAAAGTTGTTCGATACTATTTAATTGTATGTGTGCAGCAAAATAAAAAACTAATTTCGTAGTCTATTTTTTAGAAAGCTTTTTTAGTTTTGTTAGAAACTAGCTTGAGATTAACGAAGGCATTTAAGTGGAAAAACCTAGTTTTGTTAAACGAGTCTTCTTTCATAAACATCTGGTTCTGTTT
The DNA here is from genome assembly GCA_025388745.1 of Hydrozoanthus gracilis. NCBI lineage: Eukaryota > Metazoa > Cnidaria > Anthozoa > Zoantharia > Hydrozoanthidae > Hydrozoanthus > Hydrozoanthus gracilis. Next base: position 3,349 of record JANVCF010094214.1, read on the forward strand.
CTCAATATCAGTTTGTTTTTTATGTAATTACTTTCTATGTTCTTTATCAGCAACTCTCAACTGGCTATACTCTTGTCCCCAACTGTAACTAGTCTAAAACATATTTTTGTTTCACAATTGTCGGACTTCACTCATTTATATAAAAGGCCAATTAGTAGGTATTCAAGTTTACTGATATTGGATGTAGCTTACCCAAAATACGTCCAACATAAGGGCCGTGTTTTAGTTAGCAGTTTTAACAAGACATACTACTATTATCATTAAACCGTATTACTATTAGTATCATTGTTGTTGTTGTTATTACATTCTTTTTATAATAATAATAATAATTGTTATTATTATTACTATTATTATCATCGTTAATAATAGTAACAGTTATTATTATTATTATTATTATTATTATCTTATTTTATTTTTTTGCTATTATTATGATATTCATATTGTAATCAATATTTGCAGCTACAGTAAGACCAACTACAACCGAGGCAACAACGACAGCAAAAGTTTCGTCCATTGCCGATGCCACAACCACCGAGCCTTCGTCAGATGAACCAACAACTTCGGGGACATGCAAAGCAGTTGCTGATTTGGCTTTCATTGTTGATTCATCTGGAAGCATCAGCCGTAAAAACTGGAAACTGGTGAAGGAGTTCATGAAAGTAGTGATTCAGAGTTTTGACGTTTCTCCCACTGGTTCTCATATTGCTGCAGTTGCTTACAGTACTGATGCTGCAACGGTCTTTGATTTTAATAGCGTGCAAACAAGCGATAATATCGTCACCCTTACTGACACAATACCTCATATGAGAGGATATACGTTCATTGACAAAGCGTTGTTAGAGGCCGAAAACAATGTGTTTGATGAAGCGAAAGGAATGCGGCCAGACAATTTGAGAGTACCAAGGGTTAGTGAAATATTCAGAGTAAAAAGTTTTAGCTTCCAAAGCCCTTTTAAGTAATAAGGTTTTTAGCGTGTAAGTTGTGTGTTCAATAATTTAAGCGTTTTGTACTCGATGCTTAATTTTCGTCATTGACACAGATTACTTCTTAGAATAACTCTCACAGAAGAGCATTAATTAACTGTGCCATGACAATACATGCGCTTTATTTCTTGTTGGCATTTACACAGATTAGCTCTTAGAAAAACTTTCACAGGAGATCTTTAATTAACTGTGCCGTGACAAAACATTCCCTTTTTTCTAGTTGGCTTTGCTAATAACCGACGGGCAGCAAACGAGAGACCAAGGTCCGTTTAAGCCACCCAGGTTTGTAGCTGAAGGCCTGAAGACAAAAGGAGTTCACATTTACGTTCTTGGTATCACCAAAAATGTTGACAAGCGAGAACTGCGCCAAATCGCTTCCTCTGACAAGGACTTTATCAACGCTCCAACTTTTGAAGGGCTGGAACACATCGTTGAAGACATCAAGGAACAGTTATGCAAAGGTAGGAGTCTCAAAAACGTCCAAAACTCGCGAATGATCGAAATAATGATGTAAGTTTATTTCACTTAGGTGACAATCAAAACTTGCGATCGAAGACAATAGAATGTAGAAAAAATTCACAAGTTTGTGAAAAAGTATCTATGTCTTGTTTTTTTTTATAAAATAACCCGAGTGAATCTCGCGCGCTGATTGGTCGAGAGCGCAAAAACCGTGCTCTGTAAGAGAGCACACGGAACGCTTTTGAAAGTCTCACACAACACTGAATCAAAACCCGCCATATTTAACTTATTGCTTGCAAATTACCAGTTTATTTATCCTAGAAAACATGTTAGCCAGGGACAACATATAAAGTTATACTTCAAATATCTGTTTGTCTTTTATTGCACTGGGGGAAATGTTGGTCGACGGCTCGTGACTTTTAAGTTTTTTTCATCCTTTCAGTGAAAAATACTTTTCATTTGCTTATCCTTGACTAGTTGTCCTCAAGCCAACCACCAAAATACCGGTGACGACTCCCACACCAACTGCTGGTAAGTAGTTAGTTTATGTTACCTTGTTGTCGCTCACAAAAAGTTAGGGATAAATGCATGTGCCATTGATTATGTTGTTGTACTGTTCAGTACAAGATTCTTGTCTGGTTGTTTGTTAGTTCAGATCAGTTCTGAATATGATTTAATAAGATGTATTCCACCTCCCTTATAGGTAATTTCAGAGGATGGTACTGATACCCTCGTACTTAAAACCCAAGTTCTGATAGCAGTTTCTTAGGCCTTTAGCTCCATGCTGAGCTTTGGCAAGTTGTGATGTTATATATTGCATGAAAAACCCCGATTCATTAATCCAGTACGGAACCAAGAACAAATTTAGAGAAAATATATTGCATGAGCATCCTCCTTGAGGTTTTGTTAACTGGTAGTTAATAATATGTTATTTAACCATTTTCCTCATGCAATTTTTGAAATTTACAAGATCCTTGCCTCAACTACGACTGCCAGAACAACCCACCGTATTCAAGTTGTAGAGCTGTCATGGGCATAGCAACTTGCTTATGTCCTGACGCTTGCCCAGAAGTCAGAGAACCGGTCTGTGGTTCAGATGAGAAGACCTACGACAACGAATGCAAGCTTAGGCGCTACAGCTGCTTAAACAACAAAATGATAACGAACGAGTACGAAGGGAAATGTAGTAAGTTCTTTCAGTTGACAACTATTATTAAATGAGGTTTTTATAGATTTTTATATTCAAAGACACTGTTTAAACTAGTTTAAAGAATTTATTAAATGAAATTAATTTTAAGCTTTATTAGGCCTAAAATTGATGAGGCTAAAACTGTTATGAACATGCGAGGAAATTTGATTCCAGTTGCTGGCGAAGCAATGGAACGCGCTGTCAGCAGGGTTTTGCGCTGTTCTTGAAAAAAGTTCTTGCAAAACTTCAGAACTTTGCAGATTAAGTGCGCAGCATAGTCCATATCGGCTAAAGGCGTTGTTACCATTGCTACTGTATTACGCAACATATCAAGAAAGGAATTACATTTGCAGAAACATTGAGTTAAAGTTGTTCATCGATTCCTTTAATATAATATTTTATGGAAAACCTCTTTCCTTTGCGGGAGCAGCAACCTAAGGGTACGCTTGTTTGTTTTTGTTTTTTTATCAAAACATATTTCTTTTTGCGTAGACCCGTGCGCGAAGCATCCATGCAGAGTACCGTACAATACAGGTTGTGGCGTAGTCAACGACAAGGCTGTCTGCCGATGTCCCGAGAATTGTCCGGCAGAGCCAGCCCCCGTCTGTGGAACGGATGGCAAGCAGTACGACACCATCTGTCATATGAAGCAGTATGCGTGTAAACAAAGCCTTCCCATCGGACCTGCCTATGATGGTCCTTGTGGTATGTCAATAAGATTATGCTAATTATAGAGACAGTATAACTTGCTCCTTCCTAACAACCACGGTTTTCGTTCACTTGTCGCTTCCGAAATCTTCTTTGAGACAGTTTGGCTATTTTGCTAGAGTTTTTGAAGTTTAACATTTTTATCTTTAATTTTTCTCCATCATTAAGACCGTTATGCGCATTCATAAGAAAGTTCTGATAATCAAGTTAAACAATTCGTGGAAATGAGCACAAAACATTCGTTGGCTTCTTGTGGGACAGACAGACAGAAAGTGTTGGGTTTAGGTAATCAGGTATGTAGCTTGTGATTCAAATACACTTACGGCTGTGATTTCATATTTCAGTTTCTGAATGTAAAGTCAAGATTGACATCGCGTTCTTGGTCGACTCCTCTGGAAGCATCAGCCGCAAAGACTGGAGATTAATGAAGAGGTTTCTGAACTCTGTAGTTGACCAATTCGATATAGGTGAAGAGTGGGCTCATATTGCAGTCGTCGCGTATAGCACAAATCCAGAAGTAATCTTGAGGTTTAATGACTTGAAGGGTTCTGCACTTACTGCTGCTGCTGTTAAGCAAAAGATCAACGGGACGGTACATCAACGAGGCTTGACCTATATCGACCGGGCGTTGCGAAAAGCACAAAGCTCAGTGTTCACGAAATTTTACGGAATGAGACCTGATGTGCCAAAGGTTGGTTTTTGATTTATCGCATTTCAATTTCTTTTTAACATCTTCTGGATCTGCCTCTTGCTTTGAGATCAGTATAGTTTTTACATCAATCTTTGAAGCTATTACATCCTATATAATTTTTTTTGATTTGTTATAAAATAGAAATATAAAACGAGCGTGTGTTCTGTTCACTGGTTAAACCTCGTGAAAATTTTAGTGTGACGAAAGAAGTGCTGAGAGAAAAGCGAGTAGCAGTTCTTGAGTGTTTCTATCAATAAGCAAAGAAAGCAAACGAGTTTCTATGCAGATACACTCCATTCATATATAGAGAGCGTAACCACAGAAAATCAGAAACGTGCGTTATATCTCCTATTTTGAAAATGACCGTAATTGAAAATTCTATCATTTTCGGTATAATTATCATTTCGGTTTACACTTATCAATTTGTTTGATTTGCGAACCCGAACTTTAGTCTTTGCTTACTTGCACTTTTGTTTTCAACGTCCCGCAGATAGCATTTGTGATTACCGATGGCCAGCAAACAAAAGACAAAGGCCCTTATGAACAACTTGATACGGCGTCAGAAAAACTTAAACAAAGAAATGTAGAAATCTATGGACTGGGTATCGGTAGGGAAGTACAACGAAACGAGTTGGCGCTGTTTGTGTCAAAACCGCAGAATATTTTCACAGCTGAAAGTTTCGACATCCTTCTTGACGAAGTAGCCGAAATAAAGCAGACCATTTGTGACGGTAGGTGAATTGTCTTTTGGAAGATGGACTATCAAATACACAAATAACCATATAACAAATTATTAAGATAGAGTGCGCGCTCTGATTGATTAATATTTGTGTTTTATTGGCTAGTGCAAACAGGCTAGAGCGGTTTCGAATTCGTTCTTAGTTGCTTTTGGTTTTTCCGAACACCCCTCGGTTGGTATTACCCTGTGTAAACACGATACGGCTGCTTCAAACTGTGTATATATGTCTGTTTTATGGATAGCGTTTTTTTTTTTTTTTTGCTTTTATGATTGTTTTTATTAAAGATGATTTCTTGGATTTAATTGAAATCGTAAGTCGAGTTCTGCTGTAGTATTGTTACTGTGATGACGTTGATAGGAGAAAAACGTGCTCATCACCAGCTGAAGCGACATCGATGTACAAAATGCTGAAGTCCTCTAAGACTAAAATCTAATCTTCCGACCGACTGCAAGGATGAGTTAAGAGCAGACATATGCAGTATATTGAAGAAAGCGAAACCGCCAGCAACATCCAACATCACGAGGGAAGAACGTGAAGATGTTAAAGAGCTAAAAAGAAACGACCAGATTACCATCCTAGCCGCCGATAAAGGCAACGCCACGGTCGTAATGAACAAAACCGACTACAATGAGCAAGCGACAGCAATGTTACCGGACACAAAAACATACGCGCCCATCACCGATAAGCGAAGAAATCCAACATCTAGCACGGCTACAGCCCTCCAGAAAAATCTAATGAGCCTAAAAAAAATCATACAACATAACTGAAGCTGATTACTACAAACTTAACCCAACGATCCTGTACCAGCCGCGTTCTACGGTCTTCCAAAAGTACACAAAGTCCAATTGTCGGAACAAGACCACCACTACACCGTTACAAGTCAATCTGTACCGATTCCGCTAAGGCCCATAAACAGCTGCATTGGTTTCGCCTAACTATGGAGTCTCTAAATATCTGGCTGATCTACTGAAACACTCCCGCGGGGATCATGGTTACTCCGTCAAAAACGCGAGGGAGTTTTCAGAGTTTATACGGACACAATCTATTAGACCCGACGAGGAAATTGTTTCCTTTGACGTAGTGTCTCTGTTTACTACAATTCCAGTCGACCTTGCTCTAGAAGTTGTTCAAAACTCGACTTGGATGACGGATGGAAAGAACAAACAAACTTGACCAAAGTACAAATTATGGTTCTTCTCAAATTCGTCTTCAGTAACAGCTTCTTCACTTACGGGTGCAAACAATTTCATCAAACATTCGGCTGTGCCGTGGGGTCCCCCGTGAGTGCTGTGATCGCTGATTTAGTCATGGAACGTGTCGAAGTTGCCGCTTTATCCACATGTGGATGGTGGCAAAGATACTTGGATGATTCGAACACCTGTCTGAAATCCAACGAAGTTGAGAAATTCCCCCTCCACCTCTATTCCATAAACCCGCATATCCAATTTACGGATGAACGCGCATCAAATACGAATGGACAACCAACAATCGCGTTTTTGGACACGGAAATCACTGTCTCGCACAGCGGAAGTATTGACGTCCTGGTTTACCACAAACCAACACATACGGACGCGTATCTGAAGTTCGATTCTAACCACCCAGTGCAACACAAAAGATCTGTTGTCAATGCCCTGTTGTTCCGTGCTGACGTGATACCATCAAATGACCAGTTGAAAGCCAGGGAGAGAATTAATATCCGCGAAAACCTGAAGGTCATTAACGGCTACACTGATAATTTTACCACGAGATCAAGTGAGTAGCGCAATATCCCAACGGCTCCGTAGTGGTCCTATACATAAAGGGCGTGTCTGATCAAATTGAACAGGTCCTTTATAAACACCGAATAAGAAGCGTGTTTAAGCCACATAACACTATCGGCTCCATATTCAAGAAACCGAAGATCGCGGGTATAGTCTGCAAGGTAAAATGCAACGAATTTAGCTTTATGTATGTCGGAGAGAGTAAACGGTCCTGGGCGAGCAAGGAGTCAGCAATCACCCATCATGCAGAACGTGTCGGACACGATTTTTAACAAAAAAAATGCCAGTATATTAGAAAGAAACGTGACCAACTACAATAAACGCCTTTTCCTCGAGTCACTGCACTCAACACTAGATAAGAACACGGTGAATGAGCGCAAGGAATTTCCGCGACCATATCTCCTAGTTTTAAAATCCCTTGGGGTCGAGAGCTGAATGACTTTTAATCTCAGCGTCACAGCTATGTGATAATTTTTATCTCCTGACGAAGGCAAACAGTGGTTGCCGAAAATTTGAGAGTTTTTAAAATACCTTTAGGGTTTTAATATACGTTTTTATCGTTTTTCTTATTTTTCAAGTATTTTAACAATTTTTATCCAGATCAGATTTTTATTTTTTTATCCTGAGATTATTTTTCTTTTTTGTATGATTTTTATTTAGCGCGATGCGTGCTTTGAGAAACTTCTTGCGTAACAATATCTTTGTTAAATATGAATCAATCACGAAGGAAGTTGAAATATCACACCTCAGTTAAACAAGCAGTGCCCTCGACTTCAAAAGGTAGTGCTCCTAACAAGGAAAACAATTCTACTATCGGAGCACTTGCCTTTCTGATTGAAACTTCTAGTTGTGGCGCTTTAAAGTGGAGAAACCATCAAATAATCTTCTGTGTGTCATTAGTCATCAGTAAGATCTTATTTATCAAAGTTATGTTTTTATATTTATAGTCAATCGTGCTTCTTTGTATTGTTGAGCAGCATTGTTGTTGCGTGAATCTTATGTCTGACCGCCGTTTTTTTTTCTCTCTTCAGAGATCAAGAAAAAACCAACCATAGGTATGACCGCCTTTCAATCTTGGGGATACATTTGCCTACAGTGATCTAAACGGTTGTTCCTCTCCTTTCTATTCAGCACGATTTTTATGCGATTGCTATGAAATTTTATGAGTTATTTCCGTGAAATGTTTTGAAGAGCATTTACTTCAGTTATCCTTTCAGTCATCTCTTAAGTGAAATTTAATTTTTTGGAAATTGTTGTTTATATTACAGTTTTTCTAATAAGAATTCGTATTTGTTTTCACTAAGATCCATGCAAAGGTTATGATTGTGAAGGACAACGACCCTACTCAGTATGCAAGGCCGAGGGCTTCGTTGCTCTTTGTCTTTGTGAGTTCGATTGCTCCTCACAAAAGCGAGATCCTGTCTGTGGAACTGATGGACGCACTTACAAGAACGAGTGCGAGCTTAAAAAGTTTGCTTGTCAAAACGGAGCTCAAGTTTCACTTCTTCATAAAGGGAAATGTGGTATGTACTTGAGCTTAACATTTTTTTCAATGTGGCTAAGCCGAAGCATGGTCGAATTTGGCGAAATTTGAGGTTGCGAGAAAGACTTGAAGTCAGTGATCGTTAAGAAATTTCTGAAGTCCTTAAGAATAATTTGCAAACTGTGTGAACGTCTTCATTACAGCAAAGTAAAGTTAGTTATTTTAGTCGCATAGCACAAGGATGTTTCATTAAGATTACCAAGTGATACCAAGCGTTTTTTCTTTTCGTTGTCTTTGGTAATTAGCTTTCTGGAAGCTGGCGCGTTATAACCGTACTCTCATAAAGCGAACAGACTGGACAAGTACCTTACAATAGCGTTTAATAAGCGAAAAACACTTCAAAACAAAGAAAAACAACAATTGCAATACAAATATCTTGAAAAGATTCCAAAACAGCTGAAAGGTAAAGAATATATCATTCGACTGACATCGATCTTTTCAAACACAAAGACCATTTAGAAAATTTAATTTGTCATTTTGTTAATCTTATCGCCAGTTTGTAGAAGCGTCTCAAGTTAAAAAAATTTTCAATTTTATTGCCATTTTCTATACACGTCTCAAAATTTGAAAAATTACTAGAAAAAAATTGATCTTTTAATTGTTTTAGGATAATGAAATAAATTGGTTGTCACCGTTGCCTTTAAGTTTTAACATTATTAGAGACCTTAAGCATCGACGACGACGACGGCTTACAAGTACACACTTCTTTCTTGCTCATTTCGAGCGCGTATGCGAAATTACGCTTTGGGAATTGAAAAAGGATAAAGTTTTTTCTTCAAGTTTAAGGTAAATAAAAACATCATAATAACCGAGAGCGAGGTCTGTCCGGTATAATATTTTGCCCGAGGTCTTTCCCTGTACAGACCGAGCGAAGCGAGGTTTGTACGAAAGACCGAGGGCAAAATATTCTACCGGACAGACCGAGCAAAACGAGGTTATTAAGATTT
>JANVCF010094325.1:0-12368 GCA_025388745.1 Hydrozoanthus gracilis
GGGGGGGTATGTGGCTATTAAAAATTTTCGTCCCTTAATATGGACTTGATATGTATAAATTTCTACCTGAAGAGTTTTTTGACCACAAAAAATTTGAAGATAAGACGGAAACACGCTTTCGGAGGGGCTCGTGATGAGCACTCAAGTATACGGGCAATGAGCAGCCGAACCCCGTGGTGAAGTCGCTACTGCTGATGTGCATTATTGTGGCTGGAACTATGCTCTACTACAGACACAGTCAACGCTTCCACACTTCGTCTCAAGTGGCCAAAATACGCTTTTCGCAATAACTCGAAAACTAAATTTCATTTTAACATGGAGTTTTCGAATATCGAAAGATATTTCCGAACAGTTCCACATATTCGAAACTAAAAAAAGTGATGTTTGAAAAATAATTGTCAAATCCTTCACTACGAACAAGCTGAGCCAGGGACTTAACAGCTATTTTTTTGTTTTACAGATATTCGATCCCTAACTAAACACGCATCGTAAGGGTTTGAATACGAATCAAAGTAACCCTGAGATCGTCTCAGCAAACTTACTTAGAGAGTCCATGATAAATCCGCGAAGATAAGTTACTTAAAAATAAAACCCGCCAAGCACATCGTTTTCCGATGCATGCGTTACATTGCCTTTTTAGGCTTAGTTTTTGATCGATTTAAACCTCACATGGAAATGCGAACAATTAAAAAACAGTCTTAATTTAGGCTAAAAATCACTAAAAATCAACGAGCCTTGGTCAAATTTACTGGCTCTTACAAATAACAGCGTGTCAGTAAAACTCGTTAGACTAAATGGATTTTTTGATGATATCAAAAACATATTAATTTAAAGAACGCCTACATTTGATCGAGTTTAGATGACTCAATATCATTTTTAGGACATACCGTATTAAATCCAAGCAAGTTACATCAGGTTCCCCGTAAGACAAGGCGGCACAAACAAACTACTTGAAGACGATAATCGAAACAAAAAACAGAATACTAAACCCTTTTTCTAAACTTTTTTCCCAGTAGCATGTATTTTCAATAGGTTGCAAGCTGCAAAGAAACTGACAGCAAACCTTTGTTGCTTCGTTCAAGAAATTCTAATTTTATCCAGCATAGAAATAGCACCGGTTTTTCTAGAGCCTGTTACAACGTCTTAGTGATTCCTGTCTAGAATCCTAAACTGTTTTTGTAAATATTTAGGGTCAGTTTGATTCAAAATGTATAAACAATTTTTTTTTGGCTTTATTCATTTGTAAGAAAGAAGGATCTAATCTAGGGATTTGTGTTCAATTATTCTGGTCGTACTAAACAAACAGAAGAAAGCGTTGTCAGAGTTTCGGAAAAGCATGAAATCCGAAAAGCGTTTGAATGAAAGTAACTAAGTGTTTTTTGGTATCTTAGAAAGCTTTCTTAGTGATTTGTTTTCTTGTATTTTGAATTTAAGGAGCAGTAACGAATCTTAAGCTAAATGAAAGCACGCTTCTATCTAAAAAAATCTTCCAAGCGTTGTTATTGTTATTATCACCTTTGTGAAATTACCACCTGTTTTGTTTGCCTTTTCTTATTTTCTAATTCTTATGAGTGAAAAGCAGTGGCCTGAAAAGACAGAATGGACAAACAACAAAACCACAAAAGTCGGCGAAAAAAAGCTTTAAGGAGAAAACTTAATTGATTAAGTCTCGCAAGGTGTTTAGCCACATACTATAAATGATTAAAGTTATAATGAGGAAAAAGTAGTCAGTTTGAGTTAAGATGACTCGATGGTTTCGTTGAGACAGAAACCACACAAAGTTTGATTCATGCATGCAGAAACAAAAGGGCACACCAAGCGTTAGACATGACGGCAAAATTAAAGCAGCCAAGAGGCATACAAAACAGATTTAAGGTTGTGTTAACGTTTTAACATCTGTTTCACCAATTTGAAGAAATAAACCTTTATAGCGCCTAAACCAACCCAACGCTCGTTATGCTATTTCCTATAAATCTAATATATAGAAACTAAGGCTACTTTTTTTTTGTTTCGTGCTCTAACAAAGAATAACGAAGCCTCTACACAGACGTCCATTTGAAAAAGATCTATAATAGCTTCTTTCATTTAGAGTATAAAGCAAAAAATGAGCCAGAAGGGCTTTGTCGAAGACTAAGAGACGGAGAGAGATTTGGGCTGTGTATACATGGTGAATCTCCGGTGACACGGTTTAAAGCTCTTGCCAAACGAGGTGTAGCGGTGCAAAGTGTGTCCCGTGTCTCCTCCAAGCAATGGGCAACATCAAGTCTTCCTTCATAGCGTCGTTCACGTTTATCTCGGCAAATAAGTTTCCTACCAAGGTTTCGAATGTCGGAATAGACTGCTTTCCTCAGATCTCTTTTGCCAAATGTGTAAACAACTGGATTTATTAGAGGTTCCAAAAACCGACAGTATGCAAAGAAATATTGCATCTGTTCGGTAAAATAGAAAACCCCAGTTGCTAGTACAGTTTCAAGTCTATAAAGGTGGTAAGGAAACCAGCAAAAAATATAGGTAAGAAATATAACAACGTAAACAGCAGTAGCACGATTTTGGTGCAACTGGTATGGCCGCCGTCCTGTAATGTCCTTGTTTGCTGGCATGTTCTCTCGCTTTATTTGGTTGTACTGCCTGTGTACTTCAAGAAGTATTCTCGAATAAGCATAAACCATCCACATGAAAGGAAGAATAAAAAACACACAAAAGCAAAATGTGTAAAACACAATAGATGCAGTTTTTTCGGTTTCATTGCCTTCCTCGGTTATCTTCTTGCTGTAGTCTATCCACGATAGCTCGAGGAAAGCTATAAAGCACGCACACACCCAGATGAATGCTAAAGTCTTCTTCGTTCGATCAAAGGTTAAAAGATCGTAGTATCTCATTGGATAAATTATAGAAATATACCTGTCCGTTGTGATTAAAACAACATGAAACATAGTCAACATAGCGACCAAATGCGTTGAAATTAAAGCCGCAATGCAAGTTTTCAAACTGTAAGTCGACCAACACGAGATGAACATCGGAATACCCAACAATCCAGTCAGAAAATCACAAGCAGCTAAACCTGCGAGAAAACAATTTGATGCTTGTCGCAGGTATCCTTTGTGATACATAGAAACCAACACTGTTCCGTTTGTCAAGACTGTGAAGAAAGCAAGTACGATAGGAAAAATGTGGTAATCAAACGAGACATGTACAACTTCTTCGACCTCGTCCTCAAAGACAATCGTGGTGTTATTTCCTACCATTGTGCAAGTCTTTCCCGAAGCTACTTGCAAAGTTCAGTGAATTTACTGGCGCTCGGAGACTTTATCATTTAAAACGCGCAAATTACACCGGTGAGAAATAGCAGGAAAGCTGCATTAGTTTCAAACTGTCACATGATCTTCAAAATTGAATGGCAAACGGAAATTGATGTTGTTTAAAGACAAGATCCAAGATTTTATGCCTATTAATATTTACCCAAAAGCACGAGTATTGAAAGCTACTTTAGATTGGCGAGCTGAAAAGATATTGAAGCTGTTGAAACAAATTCCAAGCATTGAGCATTAGAGCGTAATAAATGTGTGACCGTATTAACTTTTTTTTCAACAGCCTAGAGTAATGATAAACACGGTAGCTCGATTTTCTACCAATAGATATGTTTGCTCTAATTACTATTGTCGTTTAGCTCTTTGTAAATATGGTGTGACTCAAAAAGCAAAAATGAATACATTATCTTTTTAAATGATCATGTTGTTGAATTATAATGCCACCAAAAATTTGCTAAATCTTTAAAAAAATGTTCTCAAATGTGGATTCGAAGTCGGTTACAACTATACAACATCTCATACATTTCCAAAGATTGATTCCTATCTAGTTGACAGCACAACAGTATTAGTACGGCAATTAACGAAATATAATTGTGACATGTACTTGAGAGATATATATAAACCAGTTTTAAATTGAGAACAAAATGTTTTTTTAGTGCAAAAAAAAAAACTGATTCTTCCTCTTTCAGCGTTGGAAAACCCCTTCGCAAAAAAATCCCTATGTTTTTCTTAATCAGCGTGCAGTCTTTCTTGTAAGCAGACAATTCCGGTTTTTTATGCAAATCATTTTTGCCATGTGAAAACGATCACTTTTCACTCCGTGTTCATAATAGTTTTGATTAAAGCGATTAGGAAAAAGCTCATAAATATGAAAAAAGTTGAATTAATCTTTTGGTCTGCGGTCTCTCCTTGAGAGTAACACTTGATCACCCTAAAAGCACGAGTAAATCTTGGTAGAATAAATTAATAAAAAAAAAAACAAAAAAACTCCGATCTTTTTCTTTTTTCCCCTTAAATTTCAAACCAGCAGCTGCATAATGTAGGATGAAAAGGTCTCAGTTATCTTGAACCTAACAACATGCATCGAGAATCAAATCCGGCAGTCTTGTCAATGTGAAAAGGCTTAAACCTCTTTTCAGCTTTCACAAAAGTAGTAAATTATCGTTTTATATTACTTTAATTTATTCATATTTATGAGTGTGTAATCTTGCACATACTCCAATTATTTAATATAGAATACAGTTTCGGTGGTCCTTCAAAACAGTTCTGAACGTCTGTTGAAAAACAAAATGTTCTCGTAGGCGGGTCATTTTATTCAATGTCTCGGAAGATTAAGAATTCATAGAAGGCTTTTTGACAAATTAATTTTTTCAAATAACACGTTTTTCGATATTTGAATAGGTGGAACTGTTCGGGAATATCTTTCGATATTCGAAAACTCCATGTTAAAATGTAATTTAGTTTTTGAGTTATAGCGAAAAACATAATTTGGCCTTATGAGACGAGGTATGAAAGCGTTGACAGAGTCTGCAGTAGAGCATAGTTCCAGCCACAATAATGCACATGGCAATTTCGTTTTTCTTTGCCCGTATACTCCGCAAGCATGTTTCCGCCTTACCAACGATTTTTTATAGTTGTCAAAAAGAACTTACTCGGGTAGAAGTTTACACATATAAAGTCCATACGAGACGAAAATTTAAGCCACATAGCCTGCGCTTTCCACACTCCCGTACGAAACCCAAGTTGTTGCTTTATCACGTATATGTACGAAGCAACAACATCGTCAACCTTCGAGTGTTTGTATTGTTTTTGCTTTCGCAGTTAGATTTAGAATCTGGAATGCTTCAAAGTTTCATACACAAACAAAACCAACACTCTTATTCCTCGTGCGGGCAAAGTAATTTATGCAATAAATGTTGTAACGCTACAAGTAATTTTAGATAGTTTGACATATATTCAGCTATCTCCAATCGCAAAACGATTATTGGACACAAGACGATACAAGTGCTCCATCCGATTTTATTGCAAAAACCAAACGTTTTCGCTTTTGGAACAAAGTGCATTGCAGATTTCATTCCCTGTCTTTCTTGAAATATGCTTCTCTGCAAAGACAAGAAGCAAAGCAATTGATCCCTCTTAAGAATTAATTATATCGATCTATTGACGACAATGATCAAACGAGAACCACTTTTACGATCACATTAATTTTTTGTTCTTAATCAACTTCGTTCCCAGGCTTAGTTCTTTCACTTTCGAAGATTGAAAAGAGCCTGGGCGCCAAGTTGAATAGGGGATGAAATTTGTTTTTAAAACAGACTGAAACTTAATTGCAAAAAGAGAAAAAAATGGTCAAGATAAAAAAAAAAAAAAAAAAAAACTAGCAAGGCAAAGTAGTTGTAATAAAGTACAACCGTTAAAAAGTGTTTCTACTTGACAATGCTAAATGATAAGGCAATGCAGGCGGAACAACGGGGAAATGCGCCAAGTGTGAGTACCGGAGGGGGGAGGGGTATTCAAAACTCGAAGCTCTAGAAGGGGACCTTATTATAGAGCGGGGGGCCAGGCGGGTGATTAGAGGAGGGTGTTGGGGTGTTTAAGAGTGTTTACGTACCTTGATGGAGGTAGGGGAAGAACGATATCATTTCTTCCAATACTGTGCGCGAAGCTATATATTGTAGTTATTTATTCAGAAAAAAATTGGTTTCTTGGGAGAATCATAACGAGTGGCAAAAATTGAGGTCTTGCAAAAATTCACAAGCAATGAAGAAAACCTTCCCATAATTTAGATTAGAATAGGATGTCATACTTTAAGACTTCAAATGATTGAACATGAATGATTTGCACCCACAACTACAAAGGTCTCGATAGAAGGATAGGGACTTCCATATTTACGTCGAATAGGGACAGGTTATTTTGCTTTGTGTAAGAAAGGGTTTCAAGGAATTAATTATGAAATGGGAAAACGCATATACCATTGTATTAGAAAATAATTCTGGTGCATGGGAATTATCTCTTTTTGAAAATTTGAAATAAAGCCTACGAAAGAAATGATCTAAACATTTAACAAAATTTCGTAGCTTACAGCACTTCTATCGTGCAGTTTCAAACTCTGTTCCCAACTGTTTACACTCTTTGGCGATAAAACGGATTTCTTTATTATAATTTTTTTACCAACGTTACTTTTGGTTAAGCTAGTCGGATTATCGTCTTAATGTAGGTGTTTGCCCTTTGTAACTGCAGCGTTTAAAAACTTCAGGACTTAAAAACTTCGTCTGGAGAACTTGCTGAAAGATTTATCGTTCAAGAAAATTATCCCAGGCTAAAGGTCATTTGGTAATGAAGTGCTGGCTCGAAAGATGTTTGCTTTGTACGCATGGCCATTAATTTTTCTTTTATTTTGCCAATCAAATAATAGAGAAATAATAATAAGAGAAACAATTATACAAACTGAAAGTGACAACTGTACCTAAAAGCATTGATATTTTATTTCGAGTGTATAACAGACTTACAGATCTATATTTTTAAAGATAACTTAAGAACTTGGCATTCTGTTTTTTTTTCAAGTGAAAAAGAAATAATTTAGCGGGAAAAATAAGGAAAACGTAGGAAACATAGGTGCTTGAGCGAACAACAAAGAGGAAAAAAGGACAACATTTATATTTATGCCCGAAAGCTTTGCTCAAAACATTTCCATTATCTCAAACCATTAAAAAGACAAAAATTATTTAAGCTAAGTCATAACAGAGGGAATGCTCGAGGCTTTCTTTATTTCATCATTAAAAATAATTGTTAAATTTAGGACCTTGACATGAAATGTTTGCAGAAATCTGTAAAACAGGAATTTTCTCATCTATTTATCTACGAGTAAATATTGCTGGAGGTTTAAGTTTGAAAGCCTTTTAACTCAAGATTTAAAACTTTTATTCCAATGGAAACGGATTCTATAACATAATAAGAATTAAAACCAAATTATTTTTGCCCATAGCAAAAAAACGATGAGGTGGAAAATTTGAAGTTTTAACTATTGCCTTAATCAGTTAATACTAGGTAATATCCCCGTCGCCGCGTGGTTAGCGCAGTTGGTAAGGCGCCAGTCTTGCGTTTCGACTTTGTGTTAGGATCTTAAAATAACCGCGAAGGTGCTGCCTTTTCTCTAACATCTTCAAACGATTCAAGGCTTTCGCGTCTTCTCGGATAAGGACGTTAGGCTCCGGGTGGTAGACCTCGAAGGGGAACTCGAGACTTATTGTCTGTTCTCCCGTGACTCATTGGGACAAAAATTTTATGAAACTAAAACAAAACTAAAGCAAAACGTCTTTAAAATCTGAGCGGCTGATTTCCGAAGAAAACCTTAACGTCAGTATCTCTGAACAGGAAACGTTCCCACTCTGGAATCAGACAAAGTACACTTTTTCAAATCAAACACAACTTCACAAAGTTTTAATTTATGTTATCTATACAGTATTATTTTCGAGGTGTACTTTTGCATCTGACTTTGAATCGGTACAATACAGAACAAGTAATGCTTTCCAACATGACCGGGCTTTTAAATATGGCATTGTATTCAACGTTGAAACATTTTGTTATGATAACTTAGAATTGTCGATAGATATTTCAGAGTATTGTAAATCTAGTGTTTAATTTCTATTTGAAGCTATGATTGAAACGAGAAGTTGTGAAGTACCTGCTAGTTGGCGGTTGAACTAAATGCTTTAAATCAGTGGTAGGTCGAGATTTAATTACTTGTTTCACTACCTGCTACGCTACCTGCTATGGCGTTAGAGAAGGATTGGTCAGCTGCTTGGGTTAAAATGTCCACGGAAAACGCCCTTATTGTGTATATTCAGCAAAAAAAAACCCGCTTAATTTATTTGACTGCGTCCGCAAGTTATTAGAAAACCAAACACAACTTTTATTGACAAGTTTTCGTTACGGAAGGAATCTGCGGCAGGAAGACATAGGGTGTATTTGTTTGCATTTACCGATACTGCTTACACTCAATAATGTGTTCTGGCATGTTTAACAAGCTGGCTTGACATGCAAACAGCTTTTCATTGAAAGCAACCGAAGTGGAAAATAATTACAGTAGAAGTCCGGAGAAGCGAGTGTCAAAAGCCAAGAGTCTCTTGGGAAACGTTAGGAAAACACGACCTGTTAAAGAGGATTGTAACACATTACAGCTGTTTCAAAACTTGGAATTGAAGGTGACATCCAGAGGAAGCAAACACGTGATAAATCAGTTTTAAAGAGTTGATAACAATAATTAAGGTTACGAATACTACCACTGCTCAAGGATTCTATTAAAGCAAGTTTATCCGATGGCATCAAGAGAATCTATTAGAACACGATAGGAAACGCAAGGTTAATTACAAAGAAAAACAATCAAGTTTAGCACTTTTTGCTTGTTTGTTATAAAAGGATAACTTCTTTCGAAGGAAAAGTTCCAGACGAATTCAATGTTAAACAATTTTGATTTTATACAACTGTATCCAGCCATGAGTGGACAATCATACAAACAAGTTATTGTGGTTTATAGTTTTCTGCTTTTCGCTCTCACCACCGGAGAAATCATCACAAGAACTATTCAAGAGAATCTACCCGAGGGTTTTGTAGTTTACCAGTTTAAACCTCCTCCTTTAGAAAAGGAATATACATTTTACCAAGCAAAAGATGCTCAGTCACAGCGGGCGCTGAACTGGTTTGATATCTCTCCAACGGGGAAAGTTACGCTTGAGCATTCTCTTCCATATACAATTGGCACAGATCCCAGTCTTAATACTTATAAACTTACCGTCTTGTTAAAAGCACCTAGTAGTAAAATTGACGGTGAAGCGACGACGATTATCGTAAAAGTAACAGATACCAACAACTTTGAGCCATTGTTTAGATCTCAAGTGTATAATGGTACTATTGCGGAGTACTCGCAGCCGGGAATGTATGTACAGGGACTTGGAAAATGCCGAGCGGAAGACCGCGATACAACTGGCATCAGTTCTTACAAAATTTTAACAGGGAACAACAAAGGCTATTTTAGGGTAAGGATAACAGTCAGTAAGAAACCGATGGGTAAAAACAAGAAAACGAAAAAACAAATTCGTGTGTTTAAAAAGCCTGTGGTAATGTCTTTTTTGCTTTATAGATCGACTTAACAAATCATAAACTAAACGAGACCATAAACAGAACTGAATAAATCTCTCGGTGACGGTTAAACGCAAAACTTTTGCTTTTTCTCATAAACTAATAGTTTCAATTCTTTTTTTTTTGAAAAAAATGAAAAAAACCCATAGAAAGGCACACGGTAACTAAACAGAGCCTGAGGAAAGCTTGATGTTAAACTTTCGCTTAACAGGGAAACAAAACAAATTTATACCTAAACAAAAAAATAAACGTATATTTAAAGGTAAACTTTTTGTTTTCTTACAGCTATATTGATTCTTGATGGCTAGTACTACTAGTTTCCCTCAACGTAATTCTTACAGGTGTTTTTTTAGATAATTTAAATTGTTTTTCAGTTTACCCTTAAGTTCAACAAATCTCCTCAAACAATTCATAATTTTCTTAACTTTTGATGTTTCTGACCTTGTTTTTTGTTTTCCTTAGGGTAAGGCCTTGCATTTCCTATTTTTTTATAAGCTTAGCGCTATTGAATCAATAAAGCAAGAAGAATGACAAGAAAATTGATAATTATAATACACTGATAATAAAGCCATAATGTTAATAATAATAATTACAATGATTAAAAGTTGTTTTCCTTTTAAATAGCCGGCATTTTCCTAATGTTATCAAAAGCGTTCTTCAAATGCTGCCAAATACAACGACAGTCATGATGCAGTTATCAATAGATTTGCAGTTAGTATGATTGTTGAGTACTATTTTGTTAATATCGTTGCTGCGTAACAGTACTATTTTGCGTTGTCAACCCTTGTCTCGTATTCCCTTGCGAATTCAATTCCAAATATTCTCTTGAAAAGTTTTGAGTTCTTCAGAATTTAATAGAATTCTAAACGGCTCAAAAGTATTCAACACAACACAAAAACGTTGTGAAAGCTAAGCTTTAGAAAACATTTTAATTATTTTAAATGGTAAGGATATTAATAATGCGGAGACTTGAATTCCATTGAGATCTTTTTAATTCGATTAAAAGGTATTAACTCTTTGATCTCCGCAAAGTATCAAACGTTTGAAAAACTATTGAATTCGTTCAGTCTCTTCCTAAAGATTTGCCTGTCTGCCTGTCTTTCTATCTCTATCCATCTTGTTTATCTGTCTGGTGCTATACATGCTTTTTTTATAAGAACCAGTAAATTTCGGCTGAGGCTGTTTTTAAAATTTTTGACAATTTCAGCATCCAATTGTTCTTTAACTGTTCTTATTTCCGATACATGATATTGAAAAGCGCGTTAAAATGTTATCATGACCTTACATACATATATGTCTGAGTCTATGCTCAAGGGTTAAATGAAATTATTCAAATTGTCTGATCAAAATTTCCGCATGATAATTGTTCTTATTCCTGTTCTCAATTTGTGAGAAATCTCAGCCTTTGTGTTCTAATAAAGTTTGCTTTTTCCATAACCTATGTTACCCTTCCTTTTTTTAATTCCATACGAATGAATATATGTTTTTCGTAACAGATTTCAACTCAAGCGGTCGGGGAGCGTAAATACCTTACACTACAGACAACAGACACGCCGGTAATTCGTCCGGCTGACGGCGCACCCATCATCCTGATTGTAGCAGCCGAGGACAGAGGGACGCCTTCCCTTTTCGCTACTGCTCAGATCCGAATCCTAGTAACAGACATAAACAACAACGAGCCCAAATTCTTTAAAAACAGCTACGAAGCAACAATTCAGGAAAACACACGGCCAATGACGTCTGTTATTGACGTGCATGCAGTGGACCTAGATCAAGGGGTTAACGGTGAAATTTACTACTTTCTAGAGCAACCTTCAGTCTCCTTTGCTGTGAACCCTTCTAATGGAGTTGTGTGGGTTGTAGGAGAGTTAAGTTATTCCCAAAGCCCGTATAACCTAAAAATCATCGCTCAAGATCGTGGTTTACCTACTAAAAGAACCTCTGTCCCCGTTACTATAAAGATTGCAGCGGATTTTCCGAATTACCCGCAGGCAAATCCTCCTCCAATAGGGAATGAGCCACTGTTCTTCCCTGCAGGACCGTACTACGCCGATATCTTTGAAAACTATCCAATAGGAGGTTTCTTAACCATGGTGAAGGCAGTTCAGAAAAGTGATATAGCACAAACACTTAATACTGGGGTGAGATATTCTCTGAGCGGACAAAACAGCAATTATCTAAAAATCGAGCCCAGTAATGGGGTTATCACACTAAACAAGAGGCCCGAATACAACAACCTGAAACAGCTGGATATTAAAGTCACGGCTACTTTGCAAGGAGCTTCCTCGGAGCTGACTGCTTCAACGGATTTAAGGTGTGCTATTCAGGAGACGTCCGATAATAAATACATGCCGGTGTTTGATCCTCAATTTAAACAGGTTAGAGTAGACGAAAACGTCGCCATTGGTTACACAGTAACTCAAGTGACAGCTACCGACAAGGATGTTGGTCCTGCAGGAGAGGTTCTGTACTCTATTGTGGATGGGACCGGGATCGGTATATTTGAGATCGGAAACACAACAGGAACCGTGAAAACTGCGTCATTTCTTGACTATGAAAAAAGAACGTAAGTTTCCTGCTTGCCTTAGTTTTAACAATATTTTTTGGCGACGCTTTTGCCCAATGGTTAGCGTGTTCGACTCGGAATCCTAGGGTTGCCACTCAAACCACTGTGTTGTGTCGTTAAGCAAGACACCTCACCGAACTTCTTCCAGTCGACTCAGCTGTATTAATGAGTACTTGTTCTGCTGAGGACTAACTGCGATGGATAAATGTCCTGTCCAAGGGGTGTCACAGACTCTCATCCGCTAAACACCGTAGATAAGAGGCGGCCTAATGAGCCGTATGGGCTCGAGAAAGAAATTTTTGACAATACTTGACCCTACAAGAAATGACGACAGGGATCTTTATGATCCCCCCCCC
>JANVCF010094436.1:0-23545 GCA_025388745.1 Hydrozoanthus gracilis
TTGTGGTTAAAATTTTATTACATTTGTGGTTAACATTTTATTACATTTGTGGTTGATTTTTATTACATTTGTGGTTATTATTACATTTGTGGTTAACTTTATTACATTTGTGGGTGGTTATTACATTTGTGGGTGATACAGGCCTCTCGCATGAAAATCTGGTGCCTTACCAAGTAGGCTAACCTGGCAGCAATATAATTACACTTAGTTGACTCAATCAATCATTTCAAGCTTCTGCCAAAGGCTTAGTGCCAAAGGCCCGGGTTTGATTCCCAGTGCCAGACCTCCATTCAGGGAGAATGGAAGAGAAGGTGAAGCCTTTGCTTTAACACCTACAATTGGTTAGACCTTCAGGTCTTCTCAGATAAGCACTTTAAACCGTAGGCCCTCGGAGTCCAATAATTTGGTTGTAAACCCTGTTGGGTTCTCTGACTACCCAATAGTTGTGAAGCTAAGTTAAAAAATAGTGTCCAATCCAGGGGGTGGGGGTGGGAACCGGGGATTAGATTTAGGAAAGGATAAGTTATATTGCATGTATGTAGAGTTGTTAGTATTGTTATCCCGACATCATTAATCAATGTAAACCGATCATTCATAAACCTATTGACCTATCAACATAAATTGATGGCTTTTAGTTATTAATTGATAACATTAGATGTTGTCAATGGATATTGACAGAGCACACTATCTGCCCTCCTTTCACTGATTGGAAGTTGCATCCTTTAACTTTGTTCAATCAACCATGTCATGACACTTTATGCTTTTAATTAATTGTTGACGTTTCAGTGTCACTGACCATGAACTGTATACTTTTGGAATTTTGCATAATCTCGCAATTTTGCTTTTTGGTTACCTTTCAATGTTAATTGATCAAACAACATCAATGTCCAACATCAATTATTAATCGATTGTTAAATTTTGAGCCGTCGATTGGTTAATTGGTACCTCCATAGATATCGGTTTTCATCGATTGTTGATATCATTTTATAATGCCAGTTTAATATTCAACCCTATTTAGTCAGAAGCTTCACTCTAATCCCTCCAGATAGTACATGCTCCAATGAGCTGAAAGCTTTGTGCTCTCTGTTTAGTGGATAGTTATTTATTTATTTACATTATTTAAACAGAAATTCCAGTTCAGAATAGCAGGTTTGAATGGAGATCTGTATGGATAGATAGATAGATAGAACTTTATTTAACGTGGCACTCCACTTAGCTAAGAGCTACTTTTCAGGAAGCCCACCAATAAACAGATAATCTGTATAGAATAATGTGAATAAATTATAAACTATAAAAATGAAAATGAAAAAAGAAATCATTCAAAAGGTTCATAAGAGTGAAAATTAACTGAGGTGATTAAGATGTTGCTTGACTTTAGTTTAAAATAGTGAGAGACTGGTCATGGTGTAAGTTACGAGGAAAAGAGTTCCAGGATTTTGCGGCATTGTATTTAAAAGATGTTTGAAATTTAGTTGTCTTGGCAAGTGGCAGGCAGATAAGGTCTTTATTTCTAGTGTTGTAGTCATGCATTTGTTCCGAGAAGTAGAAGTTTTCTAAGAAATATGCTGGAGACAGGGCATTGATGCATTTATAAATATGCAAGCACTAATGGTACTCTCTGCGGCATTGTAGTTATACGCCCCATTTACACTGCAGAAAAATTTGGTACGACTTAGATAAAAATAAGTATGCGTACCAAAAGTATTTTTGATTGGTATGAATAGATCTTGTGATGTAAACAACTTTTGTCCCGTGCCGGACTAAAATTTCACCCATGCTTGGACTACCTCTCAACAAGGTCCATGCATGGGTAAAATTTTAGTCCAGCACGAATGGGCAAAACTTTTTTACACAACAAAATCTGTCTGTGCCATCATCATCATCATCATCTTTGTTTAACATCCGTATTTCCCACATGGGGTTGGACGGGCGATGACCCTTCGCCACTGAACTCTGTCCTCTGCTAGATATTTGTCTATTCCCAAATTCTCCATATCTTCTGCAATGCACCTCCTCCAGCTTTTCTTGGGTCTTCCCACTGGCCTCCTTCCAGGGACCTCCATTGTCATAGCTCTCCCTATAGTGCTCTCGGCACCTGCTCTCTTCACATGACCAAACCATCTTAGTCTGTTCCTCCGAAGTCTACTCTTTATGTCATCTAATTTACATCTCCTCAGAACCTCCTCACTTTGCACTCGGTCCCACCATCTCAAACCAATCCTTTTTGTTTTGCAAACTTATTTTTATCTGAGCTGCACCAAATTTTTTCTGCAGTGTAAATAAAGTTATAAATCACAAAACTGCCCTAAAAGAGACTAATGAAATCATATTATGGAACAAACTTTAGTTTTAAAAATACTCATTGGTAGACAAAACTTAGTCAGTAGCCAGAAATCATTGAGATGTATGGGTTTATAGAATGTATATATATTATGGTGTCATCAGCAGAAATCAATTTATTCTCCTCTCCCAGTAACCACAAGACCTCTCGACAACAAACACCAACTGCCACACCTCCATTACTCTTCCCTATCCTTGCCCTTCTGCTATTACTCCTCCCATGACCTTAATTATCCCAAAATACTCCTCTCTAATCCTTGCCTGTCTCCATCCTTGACAGCAATATGTTACTTCTCCCTCATCCTTACCAGTCTTCTACTTAACAGCACAAATCAAGTTAATCTTCTCTCCCAGCAACCACAAGATCTCTCGAAAACAAACACCAACTGCCTAATCAGTCCTAACCAGCCCTCTGTTACTCCTCTCTCATCCTTACCAGTCCTAAATCACTCCTCCATCATTCTTACCAGTCCTCTGTTCCTCCTCCCTCGTCCTTACCAGTCCTCTGTTCCTCTTCCCTCATCCTTTTTACTTCTGTTACTCCTCCCTCATCCTTACCAGTCCTGTTCCCCCTCTCTCATCCTTACTACTCCTAAATCACTCCTCCCTCATCCTTACCAGTCCTCAGTTCCTCCTCCCTCATCCTTACAAGCCCTCTGATACTCCTCCCTCATCGTTACCAGTCCTAAATCACTCCTCCCTCATCCTTACCAGTTCTGCTCCTCCTCCCTCATCATTACCATTCCTGTTCCTCCTCCCTCATCCTTACCAGTCCTCAGTTCCTACTCCCTCATCCTTACAAGCCCTCTGATACTCCTCCCTCATCGTTACCAGTCCTAAATCACTCCTCCCTCATCCTTACTAGTTCTGCTCCTCCTCCCTCATCATTACCATTCCTGTTCCTCCTCTCTCATCCTTACTACTCCTAAATCACTCCTCCCTCATCCTTACCAGTCCTCAGTTCCTCCTCCCTCATCCTTACAAGCCCTCTGATACTCCTCCCTCATCGTTACCAGTCCTAAATCACTCCTCCCTCATCCTTACCAGTTCTGCTCCTCCTCCCTCATCATTACCATTCCTGTTCCTCCTCCCTCATCCTTACCATTCCTGTTCCTCCTCCCTAATCCTTACCAGTTCTGCTCCTCCTCCCTCCTCCTTACCACTCCTGTTCCTACTCCCTCATCCTAACCACTCCTGTTCCTCCTTCCTAATCCTTACCACTCCTGTTCCTCCTCCTTCATCCTTACCACTCCTGTCCTCCTCCCTCATCCTTACCAGTCCTCTTTTACTCCTCCCTCATCCTTAACAGTCCTAAAATCACTCCTCCCTCATTCTTACCAGTCCTAAATCACTTCTCCCTCATTCTTACCAGTCCTAAATCACCCCTCCCTCATCCTTACCAGTCCTCTATTCCTTCTCTCTCATCCTTACCAGTCCTCTATTCCTCCTCCCTCATCCTTACCAGTCCTGTTCCTCTTTCCTCATCCTTACCATTCCTCTGTTACTCCTCCCTCATCCTTACCACTCCTGTTCCTCTTCCCTCATCCTTACCAGTCCTTAATCCCTCATCCTTGCCACTTCTATTACTCCTTCTAATCTTCACTTATTCCTCTCTTATGCTTGCCAGTTTTAAACAACCCCTCTCCATCCTTGACAGCAAGTTGTTACCTCTACTGCTGCTACCATCTCCTAGCCCTTCACCTATTACTCCACCCTCATCCTTACCAGCCCTTTACTAGTCCCCCCTTATCATTACCAATACACTACTTCTCCTTGCCCCTCCCCTCATCCCTAACCTCTAGATGTTACTGGGAACTCGTTATTTGAGTAGTGGTCTGTTGGTTAATCCCTGCCTCTGAGGCGAATATTGTAAATAAGTAAACTCCTCCCTCATCCTTATCCATCCTCTGCTATTCCTCCCTCCTCCAAATCCAAACTATGCTACTCCTCCTTCATCTCTACCCTTTCTTTGCTGTTGTCTCATCCCAATCCAATCTCTGCTACTCCTCCCTCATCCCCATCCATCCTCTGCTACTCCTCCCTTACCTTATCCATCATTTGCTACTCCTCCCCCTTCCAAATCCATCCTCTGCTTCTGCATCTTCTTTCTAATTCATCCTCTTCTATTCCCCCTCATTTCAATTTTTCCTCTACTACTTTTCCCTCTTCCTTACCCATCCTCTTCTATTCCTCCCTCGTCCCAATCCATCCTCTGCTACCCCTCCCTCTTCCCAATCAATCCTATGCTATTCCTCTCTCATCCCAATCTATACCCTGCAACTCCTCCCTCTGCCCAATCCATACTCTGATACTCCGCCCTCATCCCAATGCTTCCCCTTCCTTTCTTTGCTATCATCTTTCATCCCAATCTATTCTCTCCTTCTTGTCCCTCATCCTAATCCATTCTTTTCTACTCCCCACTCATCCCAGCCAATCTCTGCTACTCTTCCCTCGTCTGAATTCCCTATGCTACTCCTCCTTCCCAATCCACCTTATGCTACTTTCCCTCATCCCAATCCACCCTCTGCTACTCCTCCCTCATCCATTACCATCCTCCGCTACTCCACCCTCATCCACTACCATCCTCTGCTACTCCTCCCTCATCCATAACCATCCTCCGCTACTCCAACTTCATCCATTACCATCCTCCACTACTCCACCCTCATCCATTACCATCCTCCGCTACTCCACCCTCATCCATTACCATCCTCCGCAACTCCAACATCATCCATTACCATCTTCTGCTTCTCCCCCTCATCCTTATCCATCCTCTTCTGCTCCTCTCTTATTGATACCCATCCTCTGCTACTCCTCCCTCACCCTAATCCATTCTCTTCTTCTCCTTTTCATCCTAACCCATCCTCTGCTACTCTTCCCTCATTCAAATTCATTTCCTGTTGCTACTTCTCCCTCATCCTTTACCATCCTCCACTACTCCACCCTCATCCTAATCCATCCTCTGCTTCTCCCACTTCATCCTTATCCATCCACTGCTGCTCCTCTCTTATCAATATCCAGCCGCCACTCCACCCACATCCTAATCCATCCTCTGCTTCTCCCCCTCACCCTAATCCATCCTCTGCTACTCCACCCTCATCCCTATCCTTTCCTGCTCCTCCCATCTAATTCTGATCCTTCCTCTGCTACTCCTCCCTCATCTTAATCCACCCTCTCCTTCTCCTCCTTCATCGTAATGCATCCTCTGCTACTCCACCCTCAACCTAATCAATCCTCTGCTACCCCTCCCTCACCCTAATCCACCCTCTGCTTCCGCTCCCTAACCCTAATCCATCCTCTACTACTCCTCCCTCATCCTAATCCTCTCTTTGCTACTCCTTCCTCACCGTAATCAATCCTCTGCTACTCCTCCCTCATCCTAATCCTATTCTGTGCTGCTCCTCCCTCATCCCAATATATTCTCTGCTATTCCCCCCACATCCTAATCCACCCTTTGTTGCTCCTTCCTCTTCCCAATCCATCCTCTGCTATTCCTCCCTCTTCCCAATCCATCTTTTGCTAATTCCTCCATCATCCGAATCTATCGTCTGTACTCCTCCCTTATCCCAATCTATCCTCAACTACTCTTTCTCTTGTCCTAACCTAACCTATCCTTTACTTCTCTTCTTCTCATCCTCATCTTCCCTCATCCTAATCATTCCTGGTACTCCTTCCTCATTCCAAATGATTCCCTGCTACTCCTCACTCATCCTAATCCATTCTCTGCTGCTCACCCATCATCCTAATCCATCCTCTACTTCTCCCCCCTCACCCTTATCCATCCTCTGCTGCTAATCTCTTATCAATATCCATCCTCTGCTACTCCACCCACATCCTTGTCCATCCTCTGCTACTCCTCCTTCACTCTAATCCATTCTCTTCTACTCCTTTTCATCCTAACCCATCCTCTGCTACTCATCCCTCGTTCCAATTCATTCCCTGCTATTCCCCCCTCATCCTAATCCTCTCTTTGCTACTCCTACCTCACCCCAATCCATCCTCTGCTACTCCTGCCTCATTTTAATCCATCCCCTGATTGTCCTCCCTCATCCTGATCCTTTTCTGTGCTGCTCCTCCCTCATCCCAATATATTCTCTGCTATTCCCTCCTCATCTTAATCCAGCATTTGCTACTCGATCCTTACCCGAATCTATCGTCTGTTACTCCCCTCCCTCCTCATCCCAATCCATTCTCAGCTACTCCACCCTCATCCTATTCCATCCTTTGCTACTCCTCCCTCATCCTAATCGATCCTCCATTACTCCTCCTTCATCTTAATCCATCCTCTGCTACTCCTTCCTCATCCTAATCGTTTTCTCTGCTGCTCTTCCCTCGTCCCAATATATTCTCTGCTATTCCCCCCTCATCCTAATCCAACCTTTGTTACTCCTTCCTCACCCTAATCTATTGTCTGCTACTCCCCCCCCCCTCATCCCAATCCATTCTCTGCTACTCCACCCTCGTCCTAATCCATCCTCTACTACTCCTCCGTCCTTTTAATCCATCCTCTGCTACTCCTCCCTCATCTTAATCCATCATCTGCTACTCCTCCGCATCCTAATCAATCCTCTCCTACTCCTCCCTCACCCTAATCCAACCTCTACTACCGCTCCCTAACCCCTTATTCATCCTCTTCTACTCCTCCCTCATCCTAATCTCTCCTCTCCTACTCCTCCCTCACCCTGATCCTTTCTCTGCTACTCCACCCTCATCCTAACCATTCCTTTGCTACTGATCCAAAGCCACCCTCTGCTACTTTTCCCTCATGCCAGTCCATTCTCTGCTACTTTTTTCTCAACCCAATCCATCCTCTTCTACTCCTCCCTCACCCTAACCCTAATCCATCCTCAGCTACTCCTCCCTCATCCTAATCCATCCTTTGCTACTCATCCTAATCCATCCTCTGCTACTCCTCCCTCACCCTAATCCATCCTCTGCTATTCCCCCCACATCCTAATCCTCCCTTTGCTAAGTACTCCTTCCCCACCCTAATCTATCTTCTGCTACTCCCCTCCAATTCATGCTCTGCTACTCCACCCTCATCCTAATCCGTTCTCTCCTACTCCTCCCTCATCCTAATCCATCCTTGTTTCTTTTCCCTCATCTTAATCCATCCTCTGCTATTCCTCCCTCATCCTAATCCATCCTCTGTTTCTCCTCCCTCATCTTAATCCATCCTCTGCTGCTCGTCCCTCGTCCCAATATATTCTCTGCTACTCCTCCCTCATCCTAATCCACCCTCTGCTACTCCTCTCTCCTCTGCTGTTCCTCCTTTATCCCTAACCAATCCTTTACTATAACTCTTTCTTTCTAATCCATTATTAACTACTCCTCCCTTATCCTGTTCCCTTACTTCTCTAACCTCAATCTAACCTGATCATAACCTCTATTAATCCTTTCTCATACTAATATAAACTAGTTCTCTGGTCTGTCCCGAGTTCTTTGCAGGAGTTATCTTTCTTTATGTAATCCTGTAGGGATGACCTTAACGTTTTTATGCTCTGCTTCACAATAATATTAATTATGATAATAATCAAAACATGAACAAAGAAAATTATATTAGTTTTGTTTTAACAAATACAATAATATTAATAATTGTAACCTAGAGAACCCCACCTTATCGGGTGCTTGCATTTTAGGGGGGTATATTTCTTCTTGGGTTGAAACAGATGCACCCAGCTAATTGTGACCAGTTAGCCTAAGTTGATGGGTGACCTAATTCTTGTAGGGGTAAAACACCAAGAGCACTTTTACACTTCATACTTGTAAATCCCAACAAAATTTCAAGCTTCAGAATTTGATGAAGCAATGGTCATTTTCAGAATCTACTTGAAGAGAGAACAAAAATAAATGGTCACTCTTTAGGTTCCCAAGCACTGGTTTTAAAGTTGGAACATTTTTAATTTCTACAGAAATCGTTTTGAGCTGGAGTAAGGTTTGCTATGGAGAGGTCCTTAGTAATATTCTTTCTTTTCCATGAAAACACAACTGAACACAATATTGGGTTTTCATTTGCAGAATGTTTTTTGTGACTAAACATACCAGGAATCAGGAGAAATTCTCTTATATGGGGCTGTCTTTAGAAGCCTTTCTAGAATGTGACTGTCGTGAGGAGTTGAACAATAATTCACCGTGTTAACAACTTTTTTTTTATCACTAGAACGATTTTTTGAGCGTCCGTTCTATTTCCTTTTTCTGCCCTTGCGAAGGATACCTCAAAAGAAAAGTATGAAAGAAAGAGCAATATAATTAAAAAATGATATATGGCACTTTGCTAGCCTAAAATAGATAGACGCAACCACAGTTTTTCACCTTCAACAATACTTCGATTCGCTCCTAACTCTTTATTTCGTCTGTTGTCATAGGAACGAGGTACTTTCAAGTGATTGATAAACTGTCGCAGTAAACTCTTGCAGGAAGGCGAGGGTCACGACATAGGAAGAAAGTTCAAGAAGGCTGCGGTGGCTTTCGGAAACTATCCCCAATATTTGTAAGTATATTTTATTTTACCCTTAACATACATAACTAAAATTAGCTAAAATGCTCGTGGTTGTAAGGGGATGTTTTGTACTGGGGGAGGTGACCTTCAACGAAACTTGGATCGTGTTTGGCAGTTATGAATAGAAGTTATAGGGGCCTTATAAGTGAACACGACAGGGGAATCTTTAATTCGTCTTCTATATAGGACTCATTTCTATTCGCTCTTTGGCGCTTCTCCTATATATTGTTCTTTGAGTTTTGGTTTCGAAACGAAAAACAAAACAAACGTTTCTCCTTAAAGGAGTTACACGTTCCGGTAGTACTCAAAATTTAAAAAAATCGTGTTGTTTTGATGAAGACAACGACATCCATGTGACAAACTTGAAGCATACTTTTGGATCTATCTTTTGTTTTCCGTCATCCACGTCAAAGTAGGCGTTTTGTCTTGAATTCCTTTGTAGTTGTTCATAGAAATATTGTAAGTAGGACGTCTATAATATGCCTTTCTCTGAGGAAATAATTAGTTTAGTTTATTTTCCCCCCACCAATTTTATGCATGTTTGTTTGGCTCGTCCTGTGCTGTACTCAAAAATTTGATATTAAAAATATACTCTTTGTTAAGCAAATAGGCGGGAACTCGTACTATATCAGTGTACGGAAAAAGAACAACTCTCACACTCCGCTAAAAGATTTCCAATCAAAACCGCACTGGTGACCGTGAGATTTTGTGACTGCGGTTGCGGCAGCCTAAATAAATTGTTCACGGCCTGCAGTTAAAGTTTGCATCCCTCTTTCAAACCAGTTACAATCTTGGCTTGACCCCCAACCCAAATGTTTTATAAATTGTTTCTGGCCCCGGCGAGATAAATCGCCATCATCGTATCGCTGAACATATGCATATAACTTCACATAGCCGCGTTGGAGACTGAGGGTTTTCTTGAAATAATACCAAATCTTTATTATTCTTTTAATGTGTCAGGCAAAAAAGTAAAAAAACTGTGGGATGAAATTTTAATGATAACATTTGTGTAATTACGCAATATCAGCAAGAATAATCTATTCCGTCTGCTGACACCGGCTACTCTTTTCTCTCTCGTCGGAAAAACGGTGACAAGAGTAATGGATTTACAATCAAACTCTTTTAAAAGTTGTGATAAATGATGTCAAGCGGCATAGATAAAAAATTGTCTTTGTAAAGCTCTTAGAAAATAGACACAATCAAAACATATAAACGCCGTTTAAAATATTCATTAGATTAACATATTTTACAGAAGGGAAAAAACCAGTTTTTGGCAACCATAGTTGGCTTAACCTGTGTCTCCTTTTTGAATTAATCATTTCTTGTAATGATGCCAAGCAGTAAAATTGCGTTTAAACAAATATGAAAAGCGCGAAACATGTGGTCAGGTACCACATGTCGATATTCAAGTCACAATATTTCATAACGCCATCAAAGGAAGCAACGCTTTTTCTTTTCTGTCGTAAAAATAAATGGTTAGTTCTCAATCGTTTCAACCTTTGAACTAGCGTGCCTTTTACGAAGTAGAATTGTTTGTTTGCTTGATATTTATTTCTGCTCTTTTGTTTTCTTCTGTAACGTTTTTTATCTTTGTGCTCAGTGGACTTGCAGCTAAAGTGTTAACACCATCCGTGTACCCTCGGGGCTTATGGGCTGATACACTAGTTATCGGAGAATCGTCTGGAAATAGAATTCGAAATCGATCAAGAACAAAAAACATTCCTGTACTTTTCCGAACACGAGTCTCCGAAAGAGCAACTGAAAACGTTTCGTGACCGCCAGGGGCAAATATTATTTCTTGTTATAAAAGAGTTTCTCGTACCTTTTTGAACACTTTCTCGAGTTGGCTGATGCAAATGGTTTTCTTTAAGTGGTTCTTGACCATCCAGAAAAGGGCAATGGAGAATAATTAAAAATTATCTCCATAACCCAAGGTTAATTGCTTAGACCCAGAGGCAGAAATCATGATTATGGCTTCCCGCTGTTCATGCAATTCTTTACATCACCCTTCTGTTCTTTAAGAAAAGATTGACACAAAAGATCTGCGGTTAGGTTAGGTCACGAATCGTCAAAGTTTATTTCAATGAAGGTTAGAGAAAACCCCAAAGGAACTCCAAGACCAAATGGCCCGTAATTTCTCTTGGTTTTAATATGGTAATTACATTACAAATCCCAAAGATCCCGTTTCTCAGAATGAAAAACGCAAAGCTCTTTTCCCATATGGGGTAAATTAAGTCTTTAAAATCTTGAGAACTCTTGTTATTTGGAAGAATTACCGCTCAAAATGCACTGGAATGGCTGATGTCTTTCAGCGTGTTACTTACACCGGTTGATTTTTCGAGTATCTATTTCACAAGGGCAAGAGTTGTCAACGGATTTATTTGTGCACCAACAAGTTTTAGCTCAAGGGAACGTTCTAATTTATTCTCTTAAAGAATAAAAAAAAACACATTTTCTTAGCTTTTACTGTGTTTGAGGAAAAGATATATCGCTTACAGAAAAGCGTATTTTTGTTGCTATTACTAACAGCTTGTTTCGACAAGAATTTATTGCAGTATATTTTGATGATCAGCGACATTGATTTCGTCTGCTTTGTGCGATTATTGAACAAAAGCGCCCTGAAGGCAAATAGTTATAACAAAGGCTTTTTCTTTGATTGGATGGGTTTAATTTCACATCCCGCATACAAGAAATGGCTCTTTGAACCACGTGCCCTTCGCGTTGTTTGAGCCATCACCAAGTATCGGTCCCAGTTCCCCTGGATTTTATTCGTCACCTCAAGTGCCAACGGGCTGAAGAATTAACGATCAGGAGAATGTTATAGTTGGCTTGAAGAAAGGCAGGAAATTCACGAATTTCTTTTATTTGATTTATTCATTCTGATAGCGCCATTGCGTCTGAGTGAGCGGCGTTCAAAAGAGATTAAGCTCTCACAAAGCATTCACTTGCATTTGTGGCTGGAAATATAAATATATACAGTTACAATGTGTTTTGACACGTCAGTATCGCAATAAAAAAACAAAGCTACAAAGCTGTTGAGCTTCCTTTGTGATCAGGAGGACCTTTTCAGGCGAAGGGGCATAGCAAACAAACGTTTTTCTTGCCAATTAAATCAGGCACTCTTAACACCGCGGATTATGGCTGTAGCGGTTTAGTACCTAAAGAATATCACAAGTTGACCCTATAGATGACCCGTAAACAGTCTCCTCGTTCACAGAAAAAGGAAGACTTGCGTCTGAAAACAAAATAGTAGTTACAGCCTGTTTGATTAATTCGTTTCTTTTGACCTTAGGGCGAAGAGGGTTCATCTTTTGAACTTTTAATGTACGTGCAACACCCTGCAAAGGGCTAATGAATTAAAAGTTTTGTTTTTGTTAAATACTCCTGCAGCGGTGGCGGAAGTACGAACTAAGAGTCTCACTTTGAAGGGGGAGAAAAAGCTGAAGTACTTGTAATCCTACTGGCCGAAGATAATTCGACAAACATCATTCGCCAGCTTGTCGTTTGGCCCATTATCAATTTACGCCTTCTATTTTCACAACGCTGCAATTTTATCTTCCTGTCATGCCCGCTATTATAGGAATGTAAAAAAACACGTCGACTCGTCTGTAAGTGTGAGAGAAAGCTAGTGTAATTTCCTTATCACGTAGGAAAAAGATCCCTTTTTAGTTTCACTTTCTTTCATGTCTTCGTGTTTGTTTGTTTCTGGCGGGGGTCGGTTATTGACAAAATTTGTTCAAACAATCGTACAATGGCTTTCCATCGTCGTTAAAGTTTTGCGTGACACCTTTCAGTGTTTTTTATTGACCTTTTTCCCTTTGGATGGTAGCTGGGAATAGTTTTAATAACCCCTTCCACTAACTGGCAGTTTGCCGGGAATAATTATGCAAATTTTCAGTCAGTGTTTGATATTCATCCGCACGGCACTTCCCTGTATATTGTAGCACTTATTTCCTGTCACTGTATCCACGAGTATGGTCTCTGTGAAGCCGAAATAGAATTGCTCATCTGTAGCGAAAGGAAGGCTCAGAAGTCGAGGTAATTATGTGTCTAGCCCTTTCTATAAAATCACCGAGTTGCCTGTTTTAAAAATTCAAGTATTGCATGTCGCGCGGACGCGAGAAAGGGAAAATTGTTCTTCCATTTTTTTCCTACCACAGATAAGCTATCATCGCATCCAAGTGGTAATCTGTTTATCGGCAAGTTGGGTAAACAGTATGCTGAACTGAAAACTTTTAATTTTGTACAAATACAATTCCCTTTCTTTGTTTACATCATGTTTCACCGCCTAAATAGTATTCACCGTTTAAAGTTGAATATTTATTGCTGTTGAGCACAACAGCCTCACACATAATCTGCTCAATGTGAAAGTTGCGCAACTCGAGATTGACTCTGAGGGGATTTCTCAGACACTCTTGTTTTAATGGATCGAGTTTCGTTCTCGTTTCCTCAAGTGTTAAGCTTGTGTTGATTCTGTCACTTTCTTCTCAAGCGCGTGAATGTCAGTGAGCCCCCCTGTTAAAATACCACAGCAAGACTGATTTCAAATTGGCCTCGCGCCTCGCTTAAACAGTGCTGTATGCATTTAAGGAAAGTATGCCCGACTGATTTCAAAAGACGACAAGTGGAAGGTTCTTAATTTCAATAACGATTTGAGATACACAGACCTGACCGTGGTCAAAGCGATTGTTGATTGCAGCTGGGAAAATAGGGCCATCCCAGTCGCTCTAGGTTCGTGACATGCCCGCCTATTCATGCATAAAACCTCTCATTTTCCCAAACTCGAACTAGTCACTTTAATTATCGGCTGTTAACAGAGCCCTTGAACCTTATATGACAATTTTAGCCATATATAGTAAATGTTGCCACGGTAACCGGACACTTTTAACATATCATGTCAAAGTTCAGTATTTTCAGACATGACACGCTAGGTTTTTTGCATAGCAAAGGATTTTGTGTATCTGGAGTGAACGGGGTGTTCACGCGCGCTCAAAGTGTACGTGCAACACGTTGAAGTAGCTGAATACATTCTGGTTTTGAACACGACCACTGCGCCGATTGTCAAATAGACTTACTCGTGGTAGGTTGTTTATAAATTACTGACTGGTTCATGATCCTGTTCTCTGCGTGAGGAGCAGTCATTCTGTAAATAGCATGCATTCGTGCTTTGCTGAACAAACACACGCTGAATATGCTTTTTTATTAACATATTCGCAGCTCGAAACCGGTCCGACGATGGCCGTTGTAGCTACAAGTACAGCCTGGCGGGAGCAAGCTCCTTCCGAGGCCACTGAGGACCAAACAGAAAAGAACGGGACAATCGAATGCGCCGTTTGTGGAGACAAATCGTCGGGAAAACACTACGGAGTGTTCACATGCGAAGGTTGCAAATCGTTCTTTAAGAGGAGCGTGCGGCGAAATTTATCCTACACTTGTCGTGCCTCACGGAATTGCCCCATCGACCAGCATCACCGCAACCAGTGTCAGTATTGCCGACTCAAAAAGTGCTTAAAGGTTGGAATGAGGCGAGAAGGTGAGTCTAAAGGTGAGGATCGAGGTATCACTTGAACCCACCACAATAAAAATTCATTTATTGAATAAACCTTTTCACCCATCTCAACAGCGGTGCAAAGAGGTCGCCTTCCGCCTACACAGATTCCCCAGCAGCCTGTACAACACACGACAAACGGCGAAGTAGGAAGTAATGGTCATTCATTTCTCTCCGGCTTCATAACTCTCCTACTGCGTGCCGAGCCATATCCAACAACACGATTTCAACAGGGGTTGAACGTGCCATGCGGAATTATGGGGATCGAGAACATCTGCGAGTTGGCAGCGCGGCTTTTATTCAGTGCAGTCGAATGGGCAAGAAACATTCCGTTTTTCCCTGACCTTGCAGTGACGGACCAAGTGGCACTGCTCCGCCTCATGTGGAGTGAACTTTTCGTCTTGAACGCAGCGCAGTGCCCTATGCCGCTCCAAGTTGCTCCTCTACTGGCCACAGGCGGGATTCACTCGAACCACATGGCACCCGACAGAATGGTTTCGTTTATGGATAACATTCGAATTCTGCAGGATCAAATCGAAAAGCTTCGGAATATGCACGTGGACGCGGCAGAATACGCTTGCCTCAAAGCGATCTGTCTCTTTACTTCAGGTGAGAATCTCGAAACGCTTGTTTTCTCTGTACAGTTATATAATGTTACATTATCGTCACAGAGTTGACTAGTTAGTAAAACTTCTAACTCCTACACCTTGTCTATTTTTACCGAAATATTAAGAGCGTGGTACCACCAGTTTCTTGGCTGGGCTGCTTGAAGAGTTTTATACTCGACTAGTGTTAGTAGGGGGATTTTGAAGAAATACTCGAACATCTGTTTGTGAATCAAAGTCTAATTTTTGCAGGGCAAACACTGACCTTCATCCGTTAATGAAATTGAAACGGTTTGCACACAAAGATTCACCCAATTGCGGCGCTGTGGTGTTAACGTGAAATTTATTGTGTGTAACCACTAGCACTCATGCGATCTTCCTTTTTTTCTCTAGATGCATCAGGGTTAACGGACCCACAATACATTGATAGCTTGCAAGAGAAAACGCAGTGTGCTCTAGAAGAATACACGAGGAATCAATATCCTAACCAGCCAACACGCTTTGGAAAACTTCTACTTAGGCTACCCTCGCTGCGGACCATCAATCCTTCAGTCATTGAACAGCTTTTCTTTGTAAGATTAGTTGGGAAAACACCGATTGAGACATTGCTACGTGATATGCTTCTGTCAGGAACTCCGACTAGTTGGCCATACATTCCAGGATCATAAACCACACCGCTTATATAGAGACTTTATTCTCATACTTTTGGATGAAATCTACTAAGTATATCGGCATCGGGCTGCTTGTTGCTCATTTAGCTTGTTGTGTGCCTTCAAAAGGCCACTTTTTAAGATTTTACTCCACTCAAAGGCGTTAATGATTGGGCCACAGGCCGGGCTTCTGCGGAAATATACAGCTTGCTTATTTCATACAGCTCTCTTAGTTAAACCCCTTAGAAAGGATTCTGCAAAACTGATAATCGTTTATTATTATTATTGCTCAACAGATTCGTGTGCTTTTAAGGATGTCCAAAGACGAGAAATAGTAGCTTAATTGTTCAAATGGAAGAACTATGTATATGGTTTTATATCGGACATGTAAATTCGAAATGGTCAAACCTGTTAAAGTATTACTTTTCGACAATCGCCGTGCCATTTTGTTCACGGTTGTATAAAAGTGGGTTTTGTACATGTATAGTTTCTTGTAGATTTCTAGATGTAGTTAGGAACTTATGATATTTGTGGGAGTTGTGCCCACATTTTTACGTGGCAACACGATAATCGCTCGTTAGTTTGACTACAAGTCGTTTTGTTTAGTTTCGGCGTCCAAGATGCCTTCAAATCGATTCAGAATTAAAAGACCTTAGTTTCATATATAATCTGCTGTTTGTTATTGTTTAGTAATGGTCCCTTATTCAAAATTCTTTGTAGATCCAACTTATCTTCACATGCTACTGAAAAGCACTATCAAGATTGGTTTAGGTCAATAACTGTACAGATTAGCCTTTATGAAGAATGTGGGTTGTGCTGGCTTGATGTGACATGAAATTAAACAGGAACAGTTTCGCTGACGCCTCATATTGGCATGAAGCGAAAGTTTTTTTTGTCACTGAACAGATAGAGAACCAGGACAGTCAAGTATCGAGCATTGTTATGCGTGTTTTTTCTGAGGGTTGTTTTGATGAGTGTTGTTTTGCTTCTTAAATTGATTCTCATTTCGCGTGCTGGTTATCACTCATTGACTGGTTTTTAAGAAACCCTCCCTTGTTTGCAGACTAACTTTTGTCACAATTTTCGCGAAGCAACGCAACTGTTGTTCAGAGGAGCAGAGAAATACCTTAAACCGACGCTTTGTTTGAAAGATAAAGTACTTTAACCGTAGGGCAGATGTTTTCGCAAAGATTTAGCGTTACAGCAGAACCAGAGGGTCTTTGCTACGGTTCTCGTGTTGTCGAATAGCGACAACGTGTTCCTAAAGCGAGAGCAAATTTTGTGAAGGCGCGCGTAGAACTTACTCAAGTAGTTGACCCGAAAACACGGAAATGATAATGACTACACAGGATGCAGCCAGTCTCCCGTGAAATCCAAACTAAACCAAAGTATAGGAAGTTCTTGACAAGATAGTTTTGATAATTCATAAACGCCTTTTGTTGGAGCGGAAACTTTTGACCTTCGGTGTATCGTACGCTTCAGATAAGCTGATGTAAAGTGCTTGCTCGCTCTCTCTTTAGTGTGTTGTGATCGCTGGTCGCTTACGTTTTCATTTTGTAGTTACTAATGTTGTACACTGATTTAATTCAAGTGATCTTTTCATTTCAGGGTCAAGCGTTGGTTGCATTTCTTGGTGATCACCTATCGCGCAACCCTGACCTCGGAAAGTAACTTTTTAAACATTTGCCCCGATCAATACCGGCCTGCCTTTGTCTCGCACAATTTTAGTACTGCTGATGAGTTTTGTGCCGTTTTGACCAGTTCGCTGTACCGCTGTGATCTTCTTGGGGAGTTAGTAAAATATTTCCCCAAACAACTTAGAATTACAAGTGAATACACACTTGTCTGTGGCATTGCGAACGTCTGACTGGAATATGTGCTTCAGCCCAGTTTATACTCGAGAGGTTAATCAATTTTGTGTCTCGCTCTTTACTACAAAAACAAAAATAGAACTTTTAAAGAGGTTTGGGGAAAAAGGTCGGGTTGCAACGAATTAATCACTGAGATGACTGTAATCGTGTTTAGATTAATTTACAGGAACTTTCTTTAGTACCGTTGGGTAAATTTGTTTCTCTTGAGGTGAAACCAACACAATTGCGAACTCTGAATACAATATTTGACACCCAATCTGGTTTAATTTTCTCTTTCAAGGAAAGATTAGAATTTCCAGACAAGAAATAAACACACTTGTCTTCTGATATACTCGGTTGACTTATGTTTTTATTCAGAATAGTAGTGATTGTTTACTTAAACCCACATTTGGCCTTCACTTGTCACTCGGGCAGCGAATAGCTAGCGACATGAATAAAGCTGAAAAAACGATTCGAGTTAAGTTATGTTTGTTTAAAAGTTTTATTAAAATTCTAGTCAAGTTTGCTCGTTCTTAATCTTGTCTTTCAAAAATGTGACGGCGTTTTGTTTTTGTTTTTTTAATTGTAGCGGTATTACATTTTTTGCTCGCTAAACGAACGCTCGAGTGCAGTTTAATGTGGCGTCGTTTCTGCGAGAAGTAATGGTTTAAGAACGTCCGTCCCTTGGCGCGCGCGTGTCATAATCTGATTATAATGCAAAGCTTTGACCTTATGAACCTAAAAATATTATTTCTTTAGCGGTTTTCCCTTGGAGAGTGCTTGCCCTCGACTAGGCAGATCTCAATAACGTTTAAACTCTAAACACAAACTTAAGGAGCTTGGAGATAAGACATTACTGGAGTTAAAGGCACATTTTAGATTGCGTGCAGAATCAAGCTCGCGTGAATTCCCAGTGACACAACAGTGTCTCTGCAATATGCAAATAGCTCGAACAATTTTCTACGTTGCTCGGTGTCTGTCGATCAAACATTTTCTTTGTTTAAGTTCATCATAATATATACATTTATTTTTTCTGGTAGTGTATCTTTTAAACGTGTGAATCGATTAACATGCAAGGACTTTAGCTCACTCAATGTTCTTTCCCACGAAAAGTTTGAACAGTAATATTGTGGATGTTGCTGCGAAACACTTTCAATTGCTGGTTATTATTGCTATGAAAGGAACTACAGCCTAATTTTCACTGTAGCTAATGTATTTCGGCAGGAAACCGGATTATTTTAATGAAAGATTTCTTAAGTGATGTATTATTCTGTGAGGCTGAATTCTAGCGTGACTTTCAGCTAACATAACGTGTGAATTGTTATACAGGGCCGCAAAACTTCTCTTCCTATTCAAAGCTAAATAAATGTATTTGAACTTGAAGAATGGTCGTTTATTTGATGCTGAAATTGCGCACCGCCTCAACTTTTATCTGTCAGACGTTTCTCCTTTTAACAGAGACAAAACTGAACTCTAACCGCGAAGTAATATTTTAAACAGTTAACCATACATCGCTGGTATTTTTAGACGAGAATCGCAGTGAATGCTTGAATTTGAATCCCATTGAGTGTGTCAAAAGGCGGGCTGTTTTGTCTATGATAATTTAAACAAAACAGTTTCGCCCGTGGCTGTTAATAGCGTGTTCTTGGTTTTCACGTTTCAGAATCAAAATACCTCTCCTTTTTTTATTTTGGAGAAAAAATTTGACAACCTCTTGGGATTTTTTGCCAAGAACAATTCAAAACAGCGAAAGTAGCAGCGACTTAATGTCGCGTGCTACGAGTCGTTTCGACC
Source organism: Hydrozoanthus gracilis (assembly GCA_025388745.1). NCBI lineage: Eukaryota > Metazoa > Cnidaria > Anthozoa > Zoantharia > Hydrozoanthidae > Hydrozoanthus > Hydrozoanthus gracilis. The sequence continues at coordinate 19,284 of JANVCF010094436.1, forward strand.
TCCTCACCTTAATTTGAGTACTTGCGTAATAATAAGATACGGGCTGTCTGTTTCTCGGCAGCTTCCTGCCGAACATTAATATCATCAACATCTTTACAGGCTATAATGTTGTTGCTTTTATTATGCTGATAAATGCTGTTAGAATAATAGTTAATGCATACAGTCGAAGCTTTCCAGCTGTGTCTTACGTTATTTTCAGTTCTATTCGAAAATAATAATGCATTATTTGCAAACCAGTGAAATGTAACGAGGGGTGACGTGGTCACAAGGTTAAACCTCGAGACAACTGTTTTTAGTGAGTTGCAGATTTTGTTTCTGTTTAACATTCATAACTGTAAACAAGCGAAGGGAAGCCAATCTGGCGGAAGTTGCGTCTCCTTTGCTTTCAAACTCCGGCGGCAAAGAAAACAGCACCAAAATATATAGTTTGACCGTTTCGTTAAGAATGGAAACTGCCAACAATCGCCCTCGAGGCTCGAGCATATTTGTGTGTACGAGTTTGTTATTCACTAAAACATATCTGATAAAACCTTTGTGTTTATAAAACTTAATTTCCGAGTTTGAGTATATCCATCTGGAGCGTTAATTTTAAGAGTATGTTAAAAGCGTACTGATGTACATTGCTTCGTTTAATATTCGTTGCCATTGATTCAACAAGCCCATAATAAATTTTTAGCAGGTAAACTCAGTGTTTTAAGCTCCACAAAATGTGTGCGGAAGGCTCAAACCTCACTGCATACAATTAAAGAAAATCAATCAAAGAAATACTTTTCTTGAATTTTCTTGTTCTTTTTAATTTCGCAAAACAACATCCTGTTAATTTGCATATGCTCAAAAGGTGTTAGTTTATTGTATAACAATTCTTTATGGTCAAGGTGAGCTGTGAGTTTTAATATTCAATTTCGGTTTAAAAGACTAGTAATAAATGCTACATCTCTCACAGAATTTACTGTTTGTAACACTCAAATTGGAAATAATCTTTCGGTTGTCTTTTTTAATAAGGTTTATATTGATATATGTTTCACAAAAATTAGGCTGCCTAATCGTGTTATCGATTTTCAACTACCTTTGGCATCAAAATATAAACTGTTGTTTTGATATCAACAAAAAACTAGAAATCATCGTTTCTTTTTCATTGCAAACAAATTGCCAAAGATATGTGACTGAGGTCAGACTATGGTTTATATTTTCGATTTGTTTGTTTGTTCGTCGGGACGGCTTGAAGTGAGATATCGGTGACTGTTCGAGATTGGTCAAACGCCTCGTGAAAACCTTGAAAGTTTTTTTTATAAAGCTCTACAGACAAATAATTCCCGGAGGCAAGGCTGTGCGTTATTTGATATGATTTTATCCCTAAAAAAAGACTTGGCCGTGTATTGTGAAAGCGGGACTCCATTCTGACGACTGTGTTTTCAAACCCCGGGAGTTCTTTGTTTTAAGATTCGTGGAATTTAAGTTGTCATACGAAATCTAGCTGGAGTGTTGAAGAAATCAACTTAAAGGCGATATCTTATTATGACAGTCGCAGAAAATGTTTATTTTTTTTGAGAATTTTACTCAGAGTTACAGCAGTGTTAATCACAGAGAAACCACAGAAAAAACTTCTAGTCTGTCGAACGATTTGCGTAGTAAATATAAGTCTTATTTCGTGTCACTCGTGATTATACAAAAGAAATCTAGAGAATACACTTTTTCTAAACATTTTAACAGCAGTCAAAGCTTAAAAACCAATTTTTGTTTGTTTTGTTTTAACTTAACAAAAAGAGAAAATTGACCCAGTTTTCAAAGTACCAGGAGAGATCTGTTTGTCTCAAGCAAAAAAAGTCGACAGTTTTGATTACTAACTGTTCGTTTTTTCCAAATTAACAAACGTAATACTGCATTGGTTACTTAAAAGTTTCGAATGATATTCATCTTGAAAGGATTAGCGAAACAAAAAATTAAAGCGATCACAAACACATATTGCAGTATCCAGTTTATCCGGGAAAATCTTTGGTTTTAATTGTTTCTCAATTTTATAGGTGTTTGGATTAAGTTTTTGCCTTCCAAACGGGAATATTGTTTCTGTACTTTAAACAGGTGCGTAGTACAAAAATAAATATATTGTACTGACTCCAATATCGCTTGTTCTTATTGCCTTACCGCATGGTGTAGCTATCCTTGCTTTGCAAAGCTATTTTTAGGGATCAAAGCCGGGTGAACGCCTTCTATAAATAAGATATAGTTACATGGGACTTTTTTCTCAGTTGTCTTGAGGGTAGCACGTGCTTTCAATATTGCACGCTTCCTCGTCCTTTCAGCTCGTAAAACCGTTTACAAAGATATTCTTTTGGGCATGAACAGAGCTGCGGAAGTTCCATTCTAAAGTGTTTTGGTGAGCAATACAAGCAAAGAAAGCAAAACAGCTTGTACACCTCGGGTGTATTTTCGCGCGTTAGTTTTCATGCAAGAATAACAAAACGACTTGTTGACTTATGTTACTTAGAATGAGGAAGCTTTAGAACTTTGGAGCAACAAGCCAGATAACCTAGAGTCGTGTAATGCTTTTATTTGTTAAATACGTTGCGCAGATGGCTAATTGGACCAACGTTTTCAGTGTTTAACTTCCTGACTGTTTCCCGAGTTTGCATAAGCCGAAACCAACGACCTTTCGAGAATCTGCTTGAAGTTTGACAAAGCGAACGATAACAGTTGAAGCGGCAGCCAAAACGGAGCTATGTCATATATACTTTGGTTTCAAGGCTGCTTATTGTTTAAGAATAAACACAAGCGCCATTCACAAAAGAATAGTATACCGAACAAGCAAATATCATCACTTTTTTGTCTTTTCCTTTGTCAACTGAACTGCTCAACTGTGTTTTTCATATTTCGCTCATGTGAACAATGTCCTGTTACCCGCTCAAACCTTTTAACAACTTGAAAAGCTTCTGTGACACTTCTGAGTACCTTATTAAGTCGGATCACTTTGAAGTTTGTCACAGACATAAAACAAAAACAGTAATCCCGGCTTCATTTACAGATGTCAATGGCCTTTTGCTTTATTATCTTTGTAAAACGTGGTTGGTGAAGCTCGTTACAATCTATAAGTGTAGTTTGAGTGCAGTTAATCGCTGTTCCTTCCAAGATTTGAAAAGCGGTCAAAATTAGCCAGCGTTGAACGAATTCTTAATAAACTAGTAAACAGTTTGCTCTTTAAGGCGATGAAAATGGTCACTTGCGGGTTTTCACCAACTAGGTTACGTTTGTTTCGACAAGCGATTACAATTTAAGACACCTCTTTTGTCTATACTAAGTTAACATTACCCGTTTAATTAAACTGTAACAACGTCTTAATTACATTCGTGATATTTTTTCCTATATGTTTAACACTAGAAAGATGTCTACAAAAAATGTGAAGTTAGACATCTCGAATGCAATTCCATGACAGTTTTATGCAGTAATCGCAGTAAAACGGACAAATAAACTTTTACGATAATCGTAAAGCTGCACCAAAAGATCACTTAATTCGTTTTATTGGTGGAGTTTTACAAACTAGTTAAACATATTTTTTATATATCTTATCGTATTTGACTGTCTGACTGTCTATCTGTCTGTCTGTCAAAAGATACTGAAATAGAAGAGCATAAAGTTTTTAAAACGACTTTTGTTATTGTCAGTAGAAATGACACTTTAGCAATACATGCAAGTTTTAACAATGTCACTGCAAAAAGCTGTCTACCTCTCTGCATGCATGTCTGTCTGTCTGTTTATCTGTCTGTCTATCTTTCTAATCTAAGAAAAGAAAAGTCTTTGATACTGCCGGATTCCATGGTACGGGTTGTGATCCATCGTTCTTTGCAAACTTCGATTATCTGTAAAACAAAACACTCTCAAAATCAATAAGTGAGCAAGGACTGCTGCGAATCTGATACGTATTATACATGATAATCTCTTATAGGTATTCTCGAGTGACTAAACTTTTTTTAAAAGTTGGCTAGAAATCATTGGACCTAGAGCAAGACATATATCGTAGTCATTATCTGATCGCTAATAACATACATCAATGAGCGCCAAATTATTAAACAACTTGAAATCTAACATGTAAATGAAAAACCAGAATACTAATAAGAAAGTAGTAGTAGAACCTTTTATTATTATTGTTTTTTTAAAATTATTATTATTATTATCATTATTATTGATAGTGAATAGTAGTAGTAGTAGTAGCAGCAGCAGCAGCAGTAGTAGTAGTAGTAGTAGTAGTAGCAGCAGCAGCAGCAGTAGTA
>JANVCF010094437.1:0-12368 GCA_025388745.1 Hydrozoanthus gracilis
GGCAAAACAAATAAGTTCTAACTGTCACAAGAGAAAGTTTTTTTCCGCTATCCGACACCACTGAAGAGCCATAGGTCATATACCGTCATCAAAACACACCTTAAGATCAACTAAAAGAAGAATGAACGCATTGTGCGAACCCCGCCATCTTGAAAATAAAAGTTTAACATCAAAACAATGGAATTCGCCAGAACTTGAAAATTTGATTTAAGCACTGATTCCAGTTATACAGTTTCAGCATCATCAGCACAAGGGCTTAATTCCAAGCACTCATTATGGGTTATTAAAATTTTCATTTTCTTGACAATGTTTGCTTGATTACATTTACGCAATAATTACACAAACAGCACTAACTATAGCGCATTCAATTTCTCTGGTCCATTTCTTAGCTTAAACAGCCGTAAATAACCTGAACAACCGAAGAAGTGGAGAACATCTGTGATAAATTCCGATGATACTGATTCAAAACTTTAAGGGTAAGGATGACCGTCGGAAAGTCTCAAAAATATCCTAAAATATAACAAGGCATAAAAACCTTCAGTAAGGTTTTTCTAACGCAGCAACTTAAAGCTAGTGTGTTTTAAGTCAATTGATCTTTATGTTAATTCTCACCCAGCGAGTCTTTTCTCGTTTGCAATAAGTTACTTGTCAATGAACTATTTTTCTATTGTTAACACTTATATTTTTAATTCGCATCACCATTAATAAAAATTCTTTACCCTGATAACAGCATCGAAAAGAGGCCGAAATGTCCATTTGAATGTCGTTCTGCTAACTTATAAAAACTTTCTATCCTAAAAAATACCTTCCGGTTTGAAAATAACCTTAAAAATACCAATCGAAAACTTGATAGTTTTCCCTGAAAATCTTTCGAGTTGGTGCTAGGTTCCCTCGTGTCGCGCTAAATGTGTTACGCGCAGTAATAAAGGCGCACACGTAGTAGAATGTTCAAAATAGCACTTTTGTCTTAATCTCTTATCACTACGCACGCTTGGCAAAACACGGGGCTGAAAACACTTTAATAGCTTTGCGTTTTTAACCCTACAAAACACCAGGCTTTTGCTTTAAGTACTTTAACACAGGTTTTCCTTTAACTGACTATTTTAATCTCCAAAAAACACGACAGCTATATCAATATAGGGAGTATCCCCTCCCCAAATCCGGGTTTTCACCGCGATATTTTTAAATTTAAGCTTAGTCACATAAGGGATTGAAGCTACAAATACTGTGAAGCAGACTTGAAAAAGTGAGAAACTGTTAGGCATGCATGTTTAGAACCAGTAAGGGACTGTTGTTTTTATTGAAATAATGCTTCTGTGTTTCTGTGGAAACAAAAAAAAAAGAAAGAAAAAAAACGTAAAAGAATTGAAAGAAACTGAAGTTCCGGACTGTAGTCCTTTGTTCACACTCAACTAAGACAAAGGACTTTTTTATCAAACTGTTTCTGTAGAGAAACAGTTTGTTAAAAACGCGTACGCTTGTTTTTGTGGTATTCAAGTTTTGCGCATTCTCACTTATCAGCAGCTTTAAGTAGGCCCCATGCAAGCAGCCAGTAACAGGGAACATATTTAAAAGTAGTATTTATAATTAATAAAGTCTTAATACTGAATAATAAAAGTGTACATGTACAACTTGTTTCAGTTAACATACTTTATTATGTGCATATTATATACATCAGTTTCATCTTTAGTTAGCTAGTCTTAAATGCGCTGGAAAACAATCATTATATCCCTTTATCAATTAGTATGACCTAGTATAATTATTGTACGTTTCGCTGTAATTTGTAACCCTTTTTAAACATAGTACATCCTACATGACGATGTATGACAAATGGAAAACTGTTCTTTACTTAGTAGTTTTACAATTTAAACAAATAAACTTCAGGGCTTTTAGTGAGAAGCAGCCACCAGGAGGCTTCACATACACACCTTTTTTTTTACTGCAAGAATAACAAGCACAGCTCTTAAAGATTGGAATCGACGACTGGGAATAAATATTTTACAATAGGAACGACAACTGTAGTTTGATAGCAATAAGAATCATAACAATCTACAGATTGTATCGGTTTCAATGATAACAGTAAAAAATAAGCAATCTTAGTAACATTAACAACTGGTTGCTCTAATCTGATTAACCGAACAGCTGTTCTAAGGCGTAACTAGGCAATTAACATTAATTGCTTTTTTAAACGAAAATGCTTAACAAAGAGACAAGTATATTTCAAAACAAACGTTTAGAACATTGAGAAGACAGCATTTGTTGCTAAATACTGACTGACCATTATCCCCTGACGTTGAGGTGAATACAGGGATGGATATTTATATATACCGAGGTGAGAAGCGCGAGTTAAATATCTATCTCTTGGCACTTGACATTTAGGGGGATGTTTGTTTGAGTAGACACCACCACCATTACTGTCAGAAGCTGTCAACTGTGGAGGAGCCAGGATGGCCGAGCGGTTGGCGCTCGTGCCTCCCAACACTGTGGACCCGGGATCGAGTCCTGGTTTCCGCATGTGGGCTGAGATTTGTTGAATCTCAATCTGACTCCGAGGGTTTTTCTCCAGGCTCTCCGGCTTTCCTCCCTCAACAAAATTGACACCCAGCTAATTCTATCTGGCTGTGGAGCTGTGCTCCGAGGTCATGCATGGGCCGTATAGCGGCAGCAAAATGCGTTTTAACATGCTTTCGGTCCGAACCCGTTGAGCTGCGTCCTTCGTAATCCAGCCATGACTGCAAGTAAAGTTGATTAGATCGCTAGATATTATTATTATTATTATAACTGTAATAGATTGCTGGGTCAGCCGTGTTTGTGTAACCATCGGCTATTTTCCTCACACTTTTCTCTGTAATAGTTTTGTCTGCTTTCCATACGTCAGTATAGATCGCGTACCAGATGTCATTAAGGCTTGACTCTGTAAGTAGGCACACTAGATCACCAATCACACCAATAATGTAACCGACTTGTTGGTCTACGACTGTACAAGAATGAAGAAACATGTTCTACCTTGTGATACCCCTATTAGGTAAAACCTAGACAATTTTACAGTACTTGGCTGGAGGGGAAAGTAATATAATGAAGCGATAGATGTCAGCTCGGTTCGGGATTTTTCCTCTTAAACTAATATATTACATAAATGCACAGCTTGCCCTATGCACCAAAAATGAAAGAAATAAGCTGTTTTCATAATTGATACCAAATGAAAATTAAATTAAATAGGCTTTCATAAAATTATGGAGCGTTTTTTACTAGAAATTGGTTTTCGCGAGTCCTGATTATGCCTGGTCCGCATTAGTCAGCAAACCACCATTATTGCATGAAATCAAAAGAAGTTTAGGCGTTTTAAGACAATCATTCGGCCGGTCGAATGTTAACCAGTCTAGCAAGCGTTTCCGTGGGGTTTTGGTAAGATTTTCGCTTTTGGCCGCGCAAAAAGTTGGGTGAGAGAAAAAAACTGTTGTTTGATCCATGACCGGTTTAAACTACTACTGGATTGTCATCGGTAATGGCTTTGAGATTAAGCAAAAGAGAAAAGGTCTTCCTTTTGACGGTTTGTAGTTTTTAACAAAAGCGACTAGAGACAAGACACTGCCTCCAATAGTACTTGCAAATAGTCTGACTGAAGCCTCACCAAATGGGAGGAGCTCCGTTCGCTGACCAACGGGTTTCACGAAACTCCGGTATTTGTTGGCAAGTGTCTCCTTTACCCCACTCTCTCTCATCCCCACTTAATTTCGCTTTTCGCTCACGGCACAATTTGCTAAACAATAAAAATCTTGCCAAAATCTAACAGAAACGCTTTCTTTTCAATGCTGGATGGCATTAAAGCCTTGGCATGTGAGCAGCCGCAAGATTAAGATGCATTCTCCTTCCTAAATCGCAATAAATGAGGAATAAGTAGTTAAGTAACATAAGGAAATGAGAAGATAAACAAATATCTATTAAGATTCATTAAAGATAGCCTTTAAGGTACGTTGTACAAGTAAACGAAATGAATTGTTAAAACAACCAAAAGTTTTATGTTTTACTGAACTTAAAGTGCTACTAAAGCTAATTCTTCAACTAGCCGAAACATCTAAAATTAAAGCTTAACCCGTACGTCTTCCGCTTAGACACTTGTTAAGGACCAAGACACTTGAAGCTATAGCCTGCATTGGAGTTGACATCGTGCTCCATGCATTACTTTAAACCGGAACACCACCTTAGAATTGTAATTTATGACATCAAAGATGTGTTTTGCAGTCTTGGTTACGTGGATGAGTCCACCATATGGTAAAGATAAGGGGGACTCATCCAGGTGACCAAGATACTAAAAGCTTAAGTCTGCATTGGAGTTGACCTCGTGCTCCGCGAATGTGCTGTTGTCAATCAGTTACCAAAAAACAGCCCCCACCACTCATGCGCTACTTTAAACTTGGACACGCCTTTATAATTGTAGTTTATGACATCAGAGATGTGTTTTGCAGTCTTGGTTACGTGGATGAATCCTCTTACATTAAATATAAGGGTTTCCCATTCAGGTGACCAAGACATTTGAAGCTAGAGCCTGCATTGGAGCTGACATCGTGCTCCTGGAATGTGTTATACTCAACCAGGTACCCCAAAACAGCCCTCATCCCTAATGTGTTACTTTAAACTTGGGCATACCCTTAAAAATGTACTTTATGACATCGGAGCTGTGTTTTGTAGTCTTGGTTATATGGATGAATCCTCCATATTATAAAAATAAGGGGGGGTTCATCCAGGTGACCAAGATATTTAATGCGTAAGCCTTCATTGGAGTTGACATCGTGCTCCGCGAATGTGTTATACCCAACCAGGTACCCCAAAACAGCCCCCACCACCTTGCGTTACTTTAAACTGGGGCGCACCCTTAGAATTGTAATTTCTGACATTAGGGCTGTGTTTTGTAGTTTTGGTTGCGTGTATGAGTCCACCGTATATTAAAGATAAGGGGGGCTCATCCAAGTGACCAAGATACTTGAGGCTATAGTCTGCATTTGAGTTTACATCGTGCTCCGCGAATGTGCTGTGGTCAATCAGTTACCCAAAAACAGCCCCCACCACTCATGCGCCACTTTAAACTTGGGCACGCCTTTATAATTGTAATTTCTGACATCAGGGCTGTGTTTTGCAGTCTTGGTTACGTGGATGAATCCTCTTACATTAAAGATAAGGGGGTCCCATCCAGGTGACCAAGAGATTTGAGACTAGAGCCTACATTGGAGTTGTCATCGCGTTCCTGGAATGTGTTATACTTAACCAGGTACCCCAAAACAGCCCCCACCCCTAATGTGTTACTTTAAACTTAGGCACACCCTTAGAATTGTAGTTTATGACATCGGAGCTGTGTTTTGCAGTCTTGGTTATATGGATGAATCCTCCATATTATAAAAATAAGGGGGGTTCATCCAGGTGACCAGTTTTTTAATGCGTATGCCTTCCTGGGAGTTGACATCATGCTCCGCGACTGTGTTGTACTCAACTAAGTACTCCAAAACAACCCCCATCACCTTGCATTACTTTAAACTGGGGCACGCCCTTAGAATTGTAATTTCTGACATCGGAGCTCTGTTTTGGAGTCTTGGTTACGTGGATGAGCCCACCATAAATTAAATATTAGGGGGGGGGGTCATCCAGCGGACCAAGAGATTTGTAGTTTATGACATCACAGCTGTGTTTTGCAGTCTTGGTTACGTGGATGAATCCACCATATCATAAAAATAAGGGGGGCTCATCCAGGTGACCAAGATATTTGAAGCTATAGTCTGCATTGAAGTTGACATCGTGCTCTACGAATGCGTTGTGGTCAACCAGTTACCCCAATACAGCCCCCACCACTAACGCGTTACTTTAAACTTAGGCACGTCCTTAGAGTTGTAATTTTTGACATCAGAGCTGTGTTTTACAGTCTTGGTTACGTGGATGAACCCACCGTATATTAAAAATAAGGAGGGTTCATCCAAGTGACCAAGACGTTTGAAGCTACAGTATAGTCTGCATTGGAGTTGACATCGTGCTCCACGAATATGTTGTACTCAATATGGCACCCCAAAACAGCCCACACCACTTACGCGTTACTTTAAACTGGGGGACGCCCTTAGAGTTGTAATTTTTGACATCAGAGCTGTGTCTTGCAGTCTTGGTTACGTGGATGAATCCACCGTATATTAAAAATAAGGGGGGTTCATCCAGGTGACCAAGATTTTTGAAGCTATAGCCTGCATTGGAGTTGACATCGTGCTCAACGAATGTGTTGTACTCAACAAGGTATCGTAAAACAACCCGCACCACTCATGCGTTACCTTAAACTGGGGCACGCCCTTACAATTGTAGTTTGTGACATCGGAGCTGTGTTTTGCAGTATTGGTTACGTGGATGAATCTATTTAACCAGGTACCTGCGAAAATTGATACATGTGGGAAAAAAATTAAAAACGTTTAAGTGAAAATTTTTACGAGGAACCACCATTCATCGAGAGTATAGTTCTTCGCTTTTCGCGGTAAGCGTTGACTGACTAGTTAATATGTTTATCTCAATTTTTTCGAGTATGAAATCCTTTGCTTCAGAAACGGTTTAAAACGTTTAAAACACTTTCATGATTTTTTAGATTTTTCAAAAAATATTTTTGACACATTCTAGCCCTCTATCAGCGCCGCGTAATTTTCCCCTAAGATAAGAAAAAAGATCCCCAGTTGATGTCCCATCTAAAACAAGTGATTTTGCCCTCTGTGTCATTAAAATTGAAGAAAGCATCCAATCTTGCTGTTCATTGAGATATAGGACGACCATCATTTCCAATTGTTATAGTTAAAAGGACTCGGGTACAACGCTCTAGTTAAACGATTTTTGAATTCTAATTTGAATACTTGAATCGAATTTTGAAATAATATAAAGTTATTGAAATTTTTTTTAAAAAACTCAAGTACTAGCTATTGAATAACGCGTTTGACTTGGGTTGACCGTATGATGCTAAATTGTAAAACATGCTAGGTTTACATAACCGTTTTGAAAATCGTAAGAGTTTCCATTCAAAGTTAGAGAAAATAAAACTTCAATTTTCTTCTTGTACTATTATAATTATGTATCAATAGGCGTGGGTCAAACAAAGCACGTGATGCAAGTGAACCAGTTAAAAGCTAACACGAACATACACATTCTGTTTTGTTTACAAGAATTGATTCGACTGATCTGAAGTGTACGCTGTTCAATGAGCCGGAATCGAGGCTTTAATAACTGGCTGATTCTACTCTATAGCTTACTAAAATCAAAAATAGGTGCTGCGTTATTTACAAAATGCAAACTTAAAATCAAGCGCTGACCTAAGCAGTTAGCAAAATAAAAATGACAAGCTATGATGTCTCTGTCTAATTTTTGTTTTCTGCCTTCTTTTTCTACCTTTTGTTAAGCAAGCAATACGCGCTTTTTCTTTAACAGTACTACTTTTGAGTCACTTAAGTCTAATATTTTCACTCCAGTTTGCATTTGTTTTTTTAGCGCCGTTTAGAATATGGTGTGAACTTACTTAACGCAAAGAATATCACTCTCATGCTGTTTATCAAAGGTGTTTATAAAATAAGATGTATATCTGTACCTAAGAAGCTTTTTCTTTGTATAGGAAAACGTTTTTTTTTTCGAAATCACTAGCAAATATCTCATGACATTTGACGGTTGATCATTTTGAAACAATTTGAGCGCGTCTAAATCTAGAGGCTGTTGTGGGCGTCTTCAGGAAATTACTATTATTCGAAAATTTAAAAAAAAAACTAAACTCAGCATGCGAGTAAAGTCAGGAGATTAACACCCGCGACTCAGTTTTGACTTTAACATCGCTGATTGATGAGTAGCCTGCGGGCACACGCCAGTTTCCGCTCGGCCAATAACGGCTATCACTAGGTTTATAAGAATTGATGAGTTCTTATAATCAATTTTAGAACAATAGTTTGCCGCGTGACTTGACGGTGACAGTATATGTTCGAAACAATTTTAGATGATCTTGTTTTTTCTGGTATTAATAGCATTTTGTAATCCGGCTAATACTGTTGATTGAGGTCACTGCGTGATACACTGCAACTCAGGTCCTTTAACGGTAGTTGTTAATTCTCAGTGATTAAAATTTAGTTTTTAGACATTATTAATATCTTTCCTATCTTTATTTATATGCGTTCGCATGTCTTTTCAAAACTAGAAAATCAAATATAAAATACAAGCACACCTTTTAGGGCAATTTCGGTTTCCTTGCTAGTTAACCACAAGCTGTGGTGCAAGCTTTTTTCAACTCTGATAAGCAACCATGTTTTCGCCTGAATATTTTTCGTTGTCCTGCTTTTGTTGCTGTTGTTTGAAAACTTTACGAACGTACGGTAATTGCGTTATCATGGAAACACACTTACTGCTTGTAAACCGCTAGCAGAGTATCTGTCGGGCAAGAGAGAGAAAACCACGAGAAGCACGGCGTGCAAAAAATTATTTTTGTCAACAACACTGCTTGCCATTTTCAGTTTCGATAGTGTTCCAGTATACTCGGGAAGAGAATGAGCTGGATTAGCACGCTGGAATTAGAATGGATTATTTAGCAAACAAAATTCTCTGTTTCGGTGTTCGTAAGCTTAAGATCAACAAAATTGCATAAACAGAGTTACGGTATATACGGAATCCACAAACCAAACTACTCCGTAATTTTTTCGAGCTGAGTTTTACTATGTAAACAGAGTATCAATGTTTTTAAGCTAGGTTCTCCTAGTTCATGACTAATATGTTTGATTAAAGCAACTGGGGGAGATCGCCAATAGTAATATTTCTTTAATATCAAGCCCGAAACCAATAAATCTCAATTTTCAGCCTTGTTCGTTAGGTAAAAACGTAAACCTTCTCTAAAGTAATCAGTGCAGAAACGTCAACTTTCACAGTTGTTCGTTTTTCTTTCCAAGTAATACGTAAGCTTTGATCGTGAAACTCCCAGTAACTCTACAGGCAATTTTCAACTTGAAACCATTGCCATTTTCTAAACTAACTATAAATACAAAAACGGTTCCCTCGTGATCTCTACCTCTAACATTCCGACCGCGTAAATTATTATTGCTTAAGGAGTTACCTCTAACATTCCGACCGCGTATATTATTATTGCTTAAGGAGTGTCCCGCGAGTGAGTTTTCGCACCAAATTACCAGAAAGATAGCAAGCTTAACTCGCATGATAATTGTTGCCGTATTTCAAAAAGAACTTTCGTAAAATCTTCGTTACACCCACTAGCTTTCCGAGTAGAGCTAAACAAAAGACTGAATATGTCTAAGTCATCGATGGAATCTTGGACAAAGTTTCTCCCTAAATTCACCTAACTTGACAACGCTCGACAAGTTCATCTAATCAAACTTTGAGACCTGTATTGCTATTTTTTGTTTCATAAAAAAGATCATTTTGATTTAATACTTTACATGCATTAAAAAGAGAACTGAAATGTCGTTTCTCCAGTTTCAACCTAAATAGTAAAGAAACAATAAAAAACAAACGAAACTCTTAACCAGAAACGGGGTTTTTTTTTACTATTTTAAAGATAAAATTAGTTTTTTTGCAGTTGCTTTGGAAAATTTCGTGTTGAAGCAAAACCAGCCTCCTGAAAGAGAGCGAAATTACCACAGAAAAACATGTCACTATTAAAGTTTGGTACTGTTACATGTTGTTTGCGAAAAAAAAAAGCAAAAAAGAAAACCTTTTACCATTTTCGTGGACGGTGATTCGAAAGCCACAGCTTAATACCAGATAAAAACGTTAACAACTAAGTCGTCCTATATTTTAGGCGAACAGTACAGTATTAAAGGGGCAATGTCCCGCTACTGGAGGACTGACTTAGAGAACCGCGTTCGCAAGAAAGATTTGCAGTTACTTTACGATACTAATGTACTTCTGCACTTTTCAACCATTTTCCTCAGCACATAGATGGAATCGAAAGGGGTATTCATTTAAAAAGCAAAGTTTTACGATCAGTTTCACATGTATTGATTGAATTCACTTTTGACTTTTGTAGTTATGGCGCGTGAGCTCGGTTGTTTGTTCATAATTCTTTCATTCAGACCGTGGATTCAATGATCGTGACATTTTGCTAGTTTTCATTATATATCAGGAAGTGACCTGTATGTTTTTTGTTTTCTTCTGTAGTTGACTCCAAAGTTTAGTTTAAGAGGTGAGTTTTACAATCAGTTCTATTGCTAACACTAAGAAGCCCCACGTGGCAAGATAGAAGAACGGGGGTTCTTGAAGTCATTTTAAACGTTTCGAAAAAAAAGTAAAAGAAATATTGCCAGAAACTGATGCCGATGAGGTGAAATGTTGTTGTTCAAATCAACAATAACATATTGATATTCGAGTTAGGCCACCCCAAAATCAAGTTTTCCGATTCACTGAGGACATTGCTCCTTTAACAACATAAAAATGTTTTTGCGACCGACTTTACAGAAATGAATACTTACGGCGTTTTGCAGGCTGCTGCGCACGGCAGAAAAGAAAAACATTACGAGAGCATAAAATTTCATCTTTCGCCTTTTGGCTAACTTGATCTTTTTGCCTCAGTTTTATTGCTCTGGTAGCACTAACAAAGTCGAGTACGAGTTATCAAACGCGGTATCTTATTTTTATTACTGATCAGTTTGCAAGAAAAGGGCCAATAGGAAGGGCATTGAGTCCAAGTTTATTTTTATTGTGAACTTTGCTATTGGTCAAAACCGATCGCGTCACATCAGACAAATGTATTGACAGAATCAATTATTTTTCCTATATATATACAAACAAGGTGTTTTATACTTGGGAACGATTGATTATCCTCCATCATTATAAAACTAGAAAGTAATAATGTGAACAGTTTCTTGTTTTGGTTAATTTTGAGTGCAATGGTTTGTTTTAAGGCAATAGCTGCTTGAACGTAATATCTCCACTCTTTTGGTATTAAAAACAAAGCTAAGGCGTAGGAATTCGTTAGCCCCTATTGGCTCTATCCAACGCCGTACACATTTGTAAGAAATCTTATATTAATAAAAGGAAACCGCTTTAAAGTGGTTAATAAAAACCTGTTAAACTCAGCATGCGTTCATTAACTCATGAAATGATGTCACACCTCTCCCACACCTCATTTTGTGTGCTTACAAGTACTAGTCCTACGGCAATTTTTCATTTTCCTACAGTTCTTACGTGTACAGCAGTGCTAAGTAAACAGTAAACTCGATCAGCAAAACTTTTCAGATCTATAGAAAGGGGGGGGTGGATATAATGCACTGACAGACGGCAAAGGTCCACCTTTTCTGTTGATCAACTATTTGAAAAGGCAACATTAGCCTCCATGCTTTTCTAAATTGATTTTAAAGGTCGAAAGTATGAATAACATAAAGGTTTTTAAGGTTGATTTTGCCTGTCTTTTTTACATTTTAGTCTCAGAAAAACTAATTTATAAAGTTTTCCGGGGGAGGAGCATGTCCCTGGACCCCCTGACACTCGCGCCTTCGACGCTCGTTTGTCCGTCTCCTCTTCGATCGCACCTTCCCATAAAAAATCTTAGCTACGGGTCTGCTTTTGGTTAAGAATAATTAGCATTTATATAGCGCCTTTTCCATAGGTAGATGATCAAAGGCGCTTAACAATAATGGTATTGAGAGTCTTAGACAGTCCGCTATACACGGCTCACAACTATTTTCATAAGAGTTGCCCTGAGTTAGTAGAAGAGACAGACCACAACAACGGGATCACCCTACTCTTTGTCAACAAGTGTTGTGGGTTCTTTCAAGTCCCTCGATAGGAGATCGAGAGACTGGGCCTACGGTCTAACGTCCTTATCCGAGAAAACGCGAAGATCTAACCGTTTGCAGATATTAGTTCAAAGGCAGCACCTTCTCCTCGGTTGTTTTAAGATCTTGAGTGAAGGTCTGGCACCGGGAATCGAACCCGGGCCTCCCGCACGAAAGACTGGCGCCTTAGCAACCAGGCGGTTGCTGATCGAACGACAGAAATATTTTTGTTCTTGTTTATCTTGTTTATGAACTTACGCTTGTTAATAACAGAACTTCGTCGGTAACGGTGCAACTGGCATCTACACGAATGTCGTATGTGTTCGATTTGTGCTAGGGTTTTGTATTGCTCGTGATAAGAACTTGACTGAAAAGATCGATGAAACCTATTAACGGGTAATAAAATGTTATAGTGGCATAAATCGTATTTGAACCAAGTCAACAAAGCAAGTTTTATTATAATAAGGGTCGAGTTGATACCTGCAACAAAAATCTACAAAAACTTTAAATAATAGTTTAGCGTATTTGGAGATCTTGATTAATCTGTGTTTTATTTGCCACATCCTTTCTCCCTATACCCTTGACCTTAGCTTGGTC